>VMDR010034580.1:0-11056 GCA_007922815.1 Macrotus californicus | reverse complement strand
AATGCAGGTGGGAGGGGGTGTGCAGGGTGGAAGGGAATAAAGGGCGAGAAAATGGGACAACTGTAATAGCATAATCAACAAAATATATTTAAAAAAGAAAAGAAAAAAGGACTGAAACCCAAACTATCAATGTTATGAATAAAAGAAGGACTGTGTCTGCAGATCCCTCAGACATTAGAAAGAATAAGGTAATATTCTGAACAATTTTATGGCAACTGTGAATGAGAAAGAGACCACATACTACCTGACAAGCTAAGCGGGGGGGAGCCATGGCAGGCCTTACAAACTCTGAAACCAAAAGTAACAACACAGGGTGGTCTGAACATAAAACCCATGAACATGAACTAAAGGGGCAGAGAATGAGGGTGGGAGGGGGTGTGCAGAGTGGAGGGGAATAAGTGGGGGGAATGGAACAACTATAATACCATAATCAATAAAATATAAAAAACAAAATACGTAAAGAACTCATGTATCTCAATAGAAAAAGACAAACAATGTGATTTAAAAATGGACAAAGGACCTGTATTTGGTTATTTTTAGTAATGCACTTAGTATCCCCAACCCACCAAATAGAAAGATAGAGCCTTTGCAATAACTTAATCTAGTCTATGAGGACCCGTCTTATCCCGCCTGCTGTCTGTCCCCATCTGAGACAAGCATCAACCTAAATCTTGTGTCCATAAGTTCCTTGGTGTATCACATAGATACATCTATATAAATCCTTTTAAAGTAGTTTTACTGCAGTTTTTTTTATTTTACAAAATGATTATCAAGTTAGATGAAAATGTGAGTACCCGCTTTCCAAGCTCTCTATATTAAGTTGCTAAGATTCACCCACCCTCTTGCAAAGCTCTGTATTTCATTGCTTTGACTACTGTACAAGATTAAACTGCGGGAAAATTTATTCATGCACACTCCTTCAAATGGGCAGTTGGGCCGCTTCCAGGTTTTTGCTATTATGAATAGTACGGCTGTGAACATTGTTTTACAAATCTTTCTGCTCTTCTTCTACAGAAATGTCCTGGGTATTGTCATCCCTTCACTGTCTCATATAAATTTTAGAATTATCTTAATCAAGTTCTGTGGGGAAGAAAAAAAAAACTTGCATGTTGTGATTTTCACAGGAAATCCACTTAATCTCCAGGACAGGGTTAGGAGAGTTGACTCTATGATGCAGTAATGCCCCCTTACACGGGCTTCTGCTTCCCCCAGTTTTGGTAACTTGAATCAACTGCAATCCAAAAACATGCAGTGGGAAAGTTCAGAAATGAACAAATCATAAGTTTTAAATTGTGCACCATTCTTAGTAGTGTAATGAAATCTCGAGACATCCCATTCCATCCTGCCTGGGAAGTGAATCGTCCCTTTGCCCAGCGGGCCCACACTGTGTCTGCTTCCCTCCCATTGGTCACTCAGGAGCCCTCTCGCTTATCAAACTGACTGTAGCAGTATCGTGGTGCTTGTGTTCCCCTTATTTCACTCAACAATGCCCCCAAAGCACAGGGGTAGTGAGGCTGGCAATTCGGATCTGCCAAAGAGAAGCTGTAAAATGCTTCCTTTAAGTGAAAAGGTGAAAGTTCTCAAGTTTGTAAGGAAAGCAAAAGATTGTGTGCTGAGGTTACTAAGACCTCCAGTAAAAATGAACCTTCTATCCAGGAAATGGCACAGAAGGAAAGAGAAATTTATGCTAGTCTGCTGAGTGGTTATAATTGTTCCATTTTATTATTTGTTATCATTGTCAATCTCTTACTGGGCCAAATTTATAAATTAAAGTCTATCACAGGTATGCACGTATAGAAAAAAGCATAGTATATATAGGACTTGGTATTATGTGTGGCTTCACACACCCACCAGGGTCTTAGAACTTATGCCTTGCATGGGATGTCCAACCTTTTGGCATCTCTGGGCCACACTAGAAGAGGAATTCTCTTGGGCCACATATTAAATACACTGAGACATGTAATCACAAAAAAAGTCATAATGTTTTAAGTAATTTTCTGATTTTGTGTTGGGCCGCATTCACAGCCATCTTGGGCTGCATGCAGGCTGCAGGCCATGGGTTGAACATCCCTGCTTAGAGGGGGGACTAGTGCATTAAGAATTCCTATCTGTGAATGTGGTATACCTCTCCTAAATAAGTATCTCATTTACTTAGGTGTTCTTTAATCTCTTTAATTAATTTTATATCTTCTTTTTATAAGCCTTACACTATAGGGGTGGGGAAAAGGTGGGTTTACAGTTGTAAGTATGTGAAACACAGAGTTTATTCTTATGTTATTATTTATTCATTATTGTATTATTTTCCACTCAAACAACTGTAAACTTACTTTTGCCCCACCCTGTATTTTGTTGGATTTCTTTCTAATCCCTTAATATTCTCTAACACAATTATAGTTTCATCTCTTTACCTATCAGCTTTTGTACCTTGTAACTTCTTAAAATCTAAATTCATACCCATAATGACTTTTTAAATACAAAGACTGCCTGGTCTACAATAAGCAAGGAATGTTTTTAATTTTCAGTGTTGGGTGGGAGGATTTGGAACGCAAACTTTCTCAGATGGTAGATTTTGTCCTTTATGATTTGGGCTCCAACCTTCACACTGCCATTGTGGGCTCTGTGGTTTTGTGTTAAGTCTTTGCCTTCTCTGGGCTTAAATCACCCGTGGGAGGTCGTCTCAAAATGCCAACCATTAATGTCTTCCCTCCATACACACAAGTCATTTCCCCACTGAGGGGGAATCTATTCCTCTACCTCCTTGGACTGGTCTGTTGTTTCTTTGACAAATAGAAATGGTAAAATGACGTCATGTAATTTCCAAAGGTAAGTCATCAAAAGCCTTGTAGCTTCTGTCTAGGTTCCTTGGAATGCTCACTCTGGGAAGGACCCAGCAACCGTGTAAGAGGAAACCCCTGTGCTGTGAGGAAGCCCAGTCAGGTCGCATGGAGAGGCCAGGTTAAAAGAGAGATGATACCCAGGACGAGGACGTGGAGAAAGGGGGCACCTCGTGCACTGTTGCTGGGAATGCAAATTGGTGCAGCCACTGAGTAAAGATTAAAAATGGAACTTCGTTATGAGCCAGCAGCTCCACTTCCGGGTATATATCCAAAGAAACCCAAAACTCTAATTCTAAAGACACACCCCTATGCTCATTGCGGCATTATTTACAATAGCCAAGATATGGAAGCACCCACCCCAAGGGCCCAACAACAGACAAGTGCATAAAAAGAGTTGTGGTACACACACACAATGGAATATTACTCAGTCATAAAAAAGAATGACATCTTACCATTTGCAACAGCATGGATGGATCTAGACGGTATTATGCTAAGTGAAGTAAGTCAGTCAGAGAAAGACAAATTGCATATTATTTCACTTACATGCAGAATCTACAGAACAAAATAAACAACTAAACAAAACAGAAACAGACTCATAGATGCAGAGAACAAACTGATAGTTGCCAAAGGGCAGGGGGGTTGAGGGACCAGGTGAAGGGATTAGAAGTCAACATCGGTAGTTACAAAATAGTCACAGGGATGTAAAGTACAGCACAGGGAATATAGTCAATAGTATTGTAGTAACTGTGTACGGTGTCAGATGGGTACTTGAAGTAGCAGGGGGATCACTTTGTAAAGTATGATTGTCTAACCACTATGCTGTACACCTGAAACTAATATAATACTGAATGTCAAAAAGAAAAAGAGACAGAGAGTACCCAGTCCCCTAGCTCCTCTAGTCATCCAGCCCAAGCAGGGGACAGAGTGGAGAAGGTTCCCAGTGATTACAGCCACAGATGACATCTGATGTGACTTCCTGAGAGACTGCAAATAAGGACTACTCAGATCTACATAGAAAAACATGGGAGAGAATAAAAAACTGTTATTTGAAGCCACTAAAAATTAGAGGGCTTACTACCAATCTGAAACAAAAGGCAACCGATAACTGAAACTAACGTTTTTCAGACTGTGTTTGGTAGACTCAGAGGGTTTCCAGGAATAGCTCTGTCAGGGAATAGATTGGCTTGTAGACTCTGTGCCGTCCTCATCACTCCTTTCAGCCAGCAAAGCTCTATTCTTATCTCCTATAATTGCTGTCCTACAAATAATGTCTTTGAAAGAAGAAAAGGAAGATCAGAACGAGAGCACCAGTGCTATCGGTCTGATAAATCCCAGATCAGACGATCCGTGAGTTTCCATCTATCATTATCTTTCCATGATAATATCACTAGATACCATCCAAAGAAAAAGCAATTAAGAGAGTGACAAATGAGAAATAGTAGTGACAATTCAGAACGTTTGACCTAAGTGGAGGGGGGTGGATACTCTAACAGGGACTGGACTTGTCTAACAATGAGGTGACCCGTGTTGTGGGGAGGTGAGCTCCCACCCCCACCCCACCTCACTCCCTGCTGCACATCTTCCTCCACTGCACAATGCTGACCTAGGCCATATTTCTTACACTTAATTTGAGACACGTTTTTAAGTTCTTGCCAATACTATTACTATTTATTCAATATTTCCTTTACACTAGACTACTTTTTCATATAAATGAATTTGGAGTTGATTTTTCCCCCAAAACACTCCAAAATATAGGCACAGTTTTTTTATATTTTATTTATTTATTTATTTTTAGTGAGGGGAAAGGAAGGAGAAAGAGAGGGAAGAACCATCAGTGTGTGGTACCCTCTTGAGCATCCCCATAGGGGACCTGGTCCACAACCCAGGCCTGTGCCCTGAAGAACCATCAATGTGTGGTACCCTCTTGAGCATCCCCATAGGGGACCTGGTCCACAACCCAGGCCTGTGCCCTGAAGAACCATCAATGTGTGGTACCCTCTTGAGCATCCCCCATAGGGGACCTGGTCCACAACCCAGGCATGTGCCCTGACTGGGAATCGAACTGGCCACCCTTTGGTTCGCAGGCTGGCGCTCAATCCACTGAGCCACATCAGCCAGGGCAACATATGCACAATTATTAAAATGATATTCCACTGTGGACTAATTAAAATCACCACATTTGTCAAAACACTGGACTAGATGACCCTTTTCAACTCTATGGGTCAAATACTCTTCAAAATATATTATCTTACTCAGAATTGCATTTGTTTCACAGGACTTAGTCAGCTTTCCCCACTTATTCAAGGTCTTATTCAGGTCATGGTCTACATCCCCGAAACTTTCTCTTGTTCTCCGTATTGACAAATCCCCATGGGCACGACCCTCAGATCCTTTTACAGGCACATGCAGGCCCCATACAGAGCACTCGACATGAAGCTCAGATACTAACTTTTTTGAAGGCAAAATATAAGGAAACACCTATTTAGCCTAGTGCTGTGGGTTTCTTTTGTTCCCCTGTCTGGTTCCTTTTAGCCCTCGGTCATATATTTACAAAGAATGACAAATGAGATGCCTGTGAAGATCTCTGTTTTGGAAAAATGTCAACTCCATCTTGCCAAAAGCCAATGGCGAGGCAGCCTTAGAATAAGAGAAGATAAAGGTTCCCGGCTTAGTTTTCCAGAGCAAAATTAATTGTGAGGATTCAACTCTTTCTAAGTCTCTGGGTACTCATGCCTTTCCCCCCGAAAGGCAGTTACAAATGATTTTGCACTTTCTGTGCTGAGTAATGTTGTGAAAATTCATGGCCTGGAGAGGAGGCAGAATGCTGAAATACAGCTTAACCTACTCTGGGCTCCAGGGACTCTGTCAGCACTCCCGGGCCGGCTCCTCCTGCTCTGAAGATCACCGATATTCTCTGTGCCCTTCATTTCTTAGCCTTGACCGCCCAGTGAGCTTAGTTTTGTTATTTTTCCCATACCTGCACCACTGAGAAGCTATTAAAGTTGCCCGTGCAAGAATCTTCTCAGCCAAATCGACCTGAAATCTTCACCTGCTCAAGAGACTCTTAAGCATTGTTTTCCACAGGCCAGCCAGTAAGACATTCATTTTGAATTCATTAATTCAACAGACATTTATCAGTTCCTGTTGCAGGCTGTTCCCTGCATGAGACTGGCGACACACCAGTGAATAAAAAACACTCTAACTTCAATAAGCTAAAGTGTGTAAAACCAAATGGTTAAATAGTTGACAAGGCAAACCCCGCCTCCAGCACGTCCAATCACTGGCGCCCTGCATAAAAATGTTTAACTGTGAAAACACAGTAAAAACAAGAATGAGCCTTGAAATGACAGAAGAACCAAATCTGCATATTGAGAAAGCACACCAGTGTAAAACGAAAACCAATGCACAGGTGTCAAAATCCAGGTGTCAATGCATGTGTGTGTACATATATCATGTACATATATTACATAGCATATATTATGTAATACATGTAATATATTTTCTATGTTTTTTTCTTCTAAAGGCAAAAAATATCAGCTGGTATAACTGTTCTCCACACCAGCAGCCATTGTGAGCAGACAGTTAAGGGATGGTACAAAGTGCTAAGAGAAACAAAATATGACTAAAGAAATACTATATCCTGCTAAATCATCTTTCAAGTATAAAGGCATTTTTTAACATGAAAGAATTCATGGAGCATACAATCTGTAAATCCTTCTTGAGAAAAAATTAACGTAAAATTAAATCCAAACAATGAAGACATGAGTAGAAATCTGGGCCCAATAGTACTAATGCACCAGCCAAAGTCTGAAGATACACGGTTTGGAGGGAATTGAATTTAATACACACTGATTGGCTGACTTCACTCAGGTTGAAAGCAAATCAGCAACACAGTATTATCATGTGACTTGCCTATGTGACTGTCAAGATATAATTTGACTTGTCCCCAGTGAATACATGGCTTGATTCTGTCATCAAAATTTTATTTCCCAAAAGCACAATGAGGCACACAGGATATATACAGGAGATAAATATCAATTATATCTCAATAAAACTGGAAGAAAGGAATGTAATAAAATAAAATAAAATGAAAATTTATGAAAAAATAAGCTACAAAAGATATCTATAAATATGTGGCCCACAGATTGCAAGTCTGTAACTTCTTTCCCCAAATCTCTCCAACTCTGGCATGCAGTGGTTTTTTGACTCAAAGGTGGAGGTAGAGGGTGGATGTGATACAGATGTTCTGCTACTGGCAGAGCTGAACTTTCCATTCTTACTCAGCACTGTGCTGTGCGGCTGAGCTGATCGGATCCTTCTCCGAAGACATGTGCTGTGTGCAAAGCTTCATGCTCACGACAGCAGAGGGATTCGGAGATGACTCTGTGGGTTGCACCCTTCTCAGAACACTGTGCCTTTGAGCTTTGTTATGCAAGTAGAATGCACTTGGAGTTCTGGTTTTAAACAATAACATAACCCTAGTAGTTGATTGCACACAAATCACTTCCACATCCCTTGTCTCATGGGATGCTCATATCAACTGAGAATTACAGAAGTTGAGATTAGTATTCCCATTGCCCAAGAAACCAAGCGGTTTGGCAATGATAACGCAGTCATCTGAGGTCACAGAGCTAGTAAGGAGGAGATGGGACTCAAAACCATGTCTTCTGATTCACACTTCTTTGATTTGTTTTATTTATAATATACTGTACTGGTTTTCCCTAATCTAATCAATGTATATATGGGCAGCTAGAGTCCGGCCAACAGTCCACTTTCATGGAGAGAGGAAAGTAAATATGCCAGATGGGACTTCCATTCATAATCTTAGTCATTTACACTCCATGCCCAAAGTACCAAGTATACTGGCTATTGATATTACAGTTATATATCTGAGATCTAAGCTGTCTTTTTCAACATCCTTGTGCTATTTGTATGTCTTTGAACCAGAATTACTGATTTTTTTTAAGAAATCATCTTTCTTAAGAGTCTGATGCAGTGACAAAGTCCTAGACCATGACAATCACTCAAGATGCAATTATTACTGATTGAAAAGTGTTACCAAACACTGCGTTCATCCAACATAGCCTGGATTCACTTTTCCTCCTGAACTGAAATACATGTTGCATTAGGCAATGAAGGACAGTGATCCTTGAGAGATGGGACACAAACAAGGAGAGCTCTACAATTACCCCTGCTATTGCCATGAAGAGTCTCCTGGCCATGTCCCAGGCCAGCCAAGCAGAGCCCCAGAGGTTTGCTGATTGAGGAAACTTAGTGGAGACACTGGACAGACCAGAGTGCCTACAGGTCATAGGCCAGAGAACAAGAAAGGAGAGTGCTGGGGAGAGGGGATTTCAGAGACAGGCAGATGGTCCTCAAGTATGCAGCAGAGTGATCAACAGTGATGGAACTACAGGAGGCCAGGAGAGCACCTGAAAACATTAGGAGGAACAATGCTCAGTGCTTCTAGAGAGCTGGAAATAGAGTCATTTCCCACCAGCCAAACTGGAAAAACTTATAATTTATGGGGTATTGTCCAGATAATTCAGAAGGATCATGCCTCGGAGGTGGGAAACAATTAAGTAAAACTTTCTCTGGTCTCACCTAGAAAAACTTAAAAGACCTAAAAGAATCACACTGGTTCTAAGAACCCTGTCTCTCAAAACACATCTCAAGAATATTTATAATAATACAAAAATACTCAGCACCTGCCAAAGTAAAACCTGCAATGTCTATCATCCACCCAATCAAAACTTGCCATCAGGCAGGCAAATGAGCAGGAAAACATGACCCATAATGAGGAGAAAACCAACCAATCAAGACCAACCTAATACTGACATACATGTCAAAATGAGCAGACTAGGGTGTTGAGACATTGTAACTGTATCCATATGTGCAAAAAGCTAGAAGAAAAGGTAAAGATGTTAACTCATGATGTAGAAGACATTTTCCAAAGACTAAAATCAACCTCCTAGCCATGAAAACTATAATATCTGGGATAAAAAAATACACTGAATGGGAATAATCACAGAATCGGCATTGCAGGAGAAAAGACTAGCCAACTTGTATATCAAGTTGACTTGGATAAAAGAAAACAGAGAAAAAAGGTTCAAAAACAAACCAAACTTTAGGTAGCCTAACATCCATGTACTGAGGGTTCCTGAGAGGGGAGTGGGGTAAGAGAGACAAAAAATAATTTTTTTGAGTGGACAAAATGTATCTATCGTTTATAAGAACTACAAACTGACTATATTAGTTTTCAAAGGTCGCCATAACAAAGTACCCCAGACCACGTGGCTTAAACAACAGAAATTTATTATCTCCTATTTCTGGAGGCTAGAAGTCTGGAATCAAGGGGTTGGCAGGGCTGGCTCATTCTTAGGAAGACTCTGTTCCTTTCCTCTCCCCTAGCTTCTAGGCTTGTTGGCAACCTTTGGCATTCCTTGGCTTATAGAGGCATCATCCCGATCTCTGCCTTTACCTTCACACGACACTTTCCCTGTGTGTGTGTCTTTGTGCAAATTTCCCACATTTGTAAGGACACCAGTCATATTATATCAGGGCGTACCCTAATAACAATCCTCTTACCCACTTATATTTGCAACAACAACCTTATTTTCAAATAAGATCACATTCTGAGGTAGTTGGGATTAGGACTTCGACACACTAATATTGTAGGTACACAACTTAACCCATAATACACATAGACCCAAGAAGCTCAACAAACCCCAGGCACAAAAATAAGTAAGAAAACTACACAGAGGCATATCAGAATCAAATACTCAAAACATAAAAAGAAAATCCTGAAAAGCAACCAAAGAAACATCAGAAACACAGAAACAGAGATAAGGATGGCAGCAGATTCCTCATCAGAAGAAATACAAATGAGGCAATAGTAGATCAATAAGTTTAGATGATCAATCTAGAATTTCATGTCCAGCAAAAACAGCTTTTTTAAAATGAAGATGAAATAAATACTCTTTCAGACATAGAAAACCTGAAAGAAGTTACCATCAACAGACCTGCCCTACGAGACATGTTAAATAAAGGAAGTCCTCGGGCAGGGGAATAGTAACAGCAAATGGAAAAATACAATCTGTACAAAAGAATAAAGAGCACTGAAAACAGTGACTACATGAGTATATATATATATATATATATATCAGATATTGTTCTTATTATTTAAGTTTCTTTAAAAGATAATTGACTTTTCAAGCAAAAATAATTGTGGAGCTTATAACAAGTGATAGTAAAATGTAGGACAACGTTGGCACAAAGACCAGGAGAGGAAAATGAAAGTATACTGTTGTACCATATACTTCACATATAGTACAAGAAACTAATGTACCATATGTGAAGTAACATAACCTCACTTCAAGGTAGACTGGAATAAGTTAAAGATGTAAAATATAACACCCTAAAGCAACTTCTAAAATAGCAAAACAAAGAGTTATGGCATATAAACTAAGAAAGAGATCATCAAAAATAATAAACCCAAAAAAAGTCACAAATAAAGAGGAAAAGGAGAATAACAGATGAGAATTTAAAAAAAAAAACAGTAAGAAAGTAGATTTAAATCTGACTGTGTCAATAATCACATTAAGTATCAATAATCTGGATCCCCAACTAAAAGCCAGAGATTGTCAGACTGGACTGAAAAAACAAGACCTGACTATCTGCTGCCTGCAAGAAACCTTTTTAAAATATAAAGACGTAGATGGGTTAAAAGCAAAAGGATATCATGCTAATAGGAGTCAAAAGAAACCTGGAGTGGTTATTGATATACCAAATATATTCTAGGGCAAATAATATTACCAGTGATAAAGAAAGTCACTTCCAAATAGTTAAGGGGTAGATTCATTCAGAGAATGTAATAACCCAATGTGCCTCTGCACTTAGGAACAACTTCAAAATGCAGGAAGCAAAAACTGACAGACCTGAGAGGGGAAACAGATCAATGCACAGTTACAGTCAGAGAACTTGGTACCCTTACTGAAGTTACCCAGTAATTCACAGAACAAGCAGACTGACACCCAGGAAGGAGACAGCCAATTTGACCAAAACCGTCCAACAACTTGACCTAATCGGCATTTAGAGAACACCCCAACCCAAACCGCGAAGCACGTATTCCAGTCAGGGGGACACAGGACATTTTTCAAGACAGAGCATATTCTGGGCCATGAAGCAAGTCACAATAAATTTTAAAGGATTCAAGTCAT
>VMDR010034579.1:0-11024 GCA_007922815.1 Macrotus californicus | reverse complement strand
GACAGGCCTCTTGCTAGTTATTGTGGACACAGAAATGAATGGCCAACCATGTCCCTGACATCACAGAGCATAAATTCTTATGATAGAGTCTGACAATACATAAGGACACAGATGTGCAGACAACATAACTATGGACTGCCTGTCACTGACACTGTAACAGAAATTAACAGGGGGCTGTGATAGATGATACCTGGCCTTTAGGAAGAATACATAGTGTGGTCTCGAGAGAACACTGAGGTTGAGACATGGAGGCCGAATGGCCGGCCGTGGGGTGAGTGTCTGGCCTTGGAGGGGGACAAGTGGCTGGAGTACAGTGAGTAAGAAAAGGAGAAACAAAGTTGGTGAGACAGCTGGCCAAATTTCAGGGCCACGGTAAGCCATTGAGATGTAATTTCTAAAACCAGGTGAAAACATTAAGAGAATGACATTAACTGATTTATATTTTGAGCAGTCACTCTAGCTGCTTTATGGAAAAAATGGACGGTAGGGGAGGGAGACAGATAAGAAGAGGGAAAATTACTTTGGAGGCTTTTAGTAGGGAGATTGGAGAAAACTAGATGTGTTGGAAGTACATTCTTCGGGATAGTGCCAACATGGTTCATGGAAAGGGAGACTGAAGTGGACTATGGTTGGACTATGGTGGTGTTTATTGAGGTGGGGAAGACAGGGCTAGGAACTGAAGTATGGTTTATTAGACTAGAATTTATACTTTATTTGACTAGGATTATCTAATCTGAATCAAAAGAAGATGAACTCATACCTGGAGCCAAATATATTTTATTGTGGTCAAGACCTATATGAATGTGCCAGAGGAAATCATGAAATATGGATGATATCTTCTCCCTATATTACAAACAATATAATAATTTTCATAGTGGTTGAAGGCCATCTTGAGAACTATGTGAAGTAGTAGAATTTGTGTATGTGAAAATAATAGTAGAAATGTGTCACTATTGTGTGTGTGTATAGGATGTCCCTATAAGCTTATAAAAGTGGATGCCTTTGGGTTAGGCAGCAATTTAAGGTAGCCCTATATTTCAAGGTTGATCTTTATAAAATCTTACCCTTTTTCCAAGCCATTTTTAAGGATAGCTAGTACTTTGTGTGACTATCTATGGAATTATAGACAGACCAATTCTCTTTTGCCTAGAACAAAAATTGTCTCTTATGCATTCATCATCAGTAAATATTTTGGGAAGTTCACCAATGTATTCACCCATAGTGGTCTCACACTTTCTACCTGACAGGTATAGTAAAGCACTCAATGGAAATCCATGTATTAGCCGGATATGTAGGACATCAAACTGAAAAATTATATAACAGCTATGAAGGGCATAGTTGCTCTGGTAGTTCTAAATGTTAAGGAGGTCTTTCTGAAGCTTGAAACTTGAAATAAAACTAATGAATAGCAATCTTAAACTGTCTACACCCATAATAATCACACTGCAGTGCAACGAATGTCTTTAAATGGCACCAAAAGGGACGATTTTTGCCCCTGAAATGAATTAGTTCTCTGTTTCTAGGGTAATACGGCTCAATAATGCACATATTCTCCAAAACCCCATCGAGGGAGAGGGGGAAACCCTTTCATATTCTGCTTTAGGAAAGGAAGTACTTTGTGGTGTAGAACAGAAGGAGGAGAGATGAGAGAATTATATTGTTTGCCCTGCTGTGGGAGAACTGGGAGGAAACTTGGAGAGAACGAACGTAAAGGCATCATTATTAGGGTAAATTAAAACTCTAAATCTCTACGGTTTTGAAATTGGTGCTTATAAGCTACTGGCTAGAATGGATGACCTGACAATTTCTCAATGTCCAAAGACATTGTTTTTTTATGTAATACTCAATGAATATCACATGGATTTTAATTGACTTTTCCCTGTTGGTTGCTTGTTTCCAAGTCTCTTTCTGTTGTTTATTAACTAGAGTGTGGACTGGCTGGTGGCCTTACCTGAGCCTGGTAGAGTGTCTGTCCTTTGGCACATTTAAACTGGTGTGGGGCTGCCATGAGGTTTGCAGCTTCAGAACACTGGCCTATCAGTTTCTCCAGAGATGATGATTCATTAACCAAACTTACAATGACTAGATAGCTATGTCTCTGTCTGAGCTATTTCTTTCTTTATGTATTTGCTCTATAAGCAATGGTTTGGGAGTAATTTTCTTCAGAAGCCTGAAGGAATAAAGGAAATGTCTTTAACAGAAGCAGAAAGATTTAGAAAGTTGGCAAAGGAGCAAGTCAGGATCAGATTATTGGCAGAGCCCTCCTTTCAGTGCCATGCATGAAAGAAATGACCATTTAAATAGGTTTTCCCCAAACTCATGGGGATTCGGCAACTCCTTGCTCTGTGATAAGGTCCTGCTGTTAGATTCCAGCCTAGATTTGTTAAGAATTTCTTTCTCTGTCCATCATTCTCTCTCTCCTTTCCATACTACGTATTTTCCAAGTGCCCACTTTAGCAATTGTACACAATGTTTTTCATGTTAAAACATCTAGCCTCATTTTCTTCTAAGGAATGTTGTAAAGAGGTTATTAGATGCGTTTGCAAGTAGAAACTGCTTATACAAGAGTTAACTTGAAAATAGCATTGGGTTACATTTTCAGTACCTCAAATTTGTATGAGTCTACAGTTTTCTTTAAAAAATACAATATGAAAGGCAGTTGAAAATCAGGCAGTGTGGCTAATAAGATGTATAAATATAAATGCCCTATCCTTCTTTCTTTTGGCATTATGTTTTTGGGAAAATTCAAAGAATATTGGACTTGTAGTAGACAATTATTTGTATACAGTTTCATTATTCTAATTTATCCAGCTTTGTTGCTCTTGGAAAAGAAATTCAGAAAAAATACCAATAAATGTCATGAAACCAGCCAGTTTTATGACACAAACACAGAGAAGAGGACAGATACTTTGAAAGTTTTAGAAGGATTAAGGAATGCAAGTATGAAACTGCAAAGAACATGTGGGGGATAGCTCAGGAGGACTACAGGTGTGGGCTGACTTTCAGTTAGGATTGTCCTCTGTGCCCTCCAGGTCTATCCCTGTGCCACCTAAGTGAGGTTCAATAATAACACTGTCTGCAGAATGAACTGAACTATCTTCAATCGGCTGGAACTAAGACTAGAATGAGGACACCCATGCCATTTTTGCCTTCTTTATTCCCTGATTCTTTTCCAATGTAGTTTTTGCCACCTTTATTCATGGATTCATTCCAAATGCTTTGAATGGTGCATAACATATAATAAGAACTTAATAAATATTTGCTAAATGGATGAATGAATTGGATACTTTTTTAAAAATTATGGCAAGTGGTATGGTGATAGTTTAGTTTATAGCATTGCATTAAAATCAATTTCCTTGTTTTGATCATTGTTCTATGGTAATGTAGGATGTTAACATAGTTGAAGATGAGTGAGGGGTTCTGGGAACTCTCTTTGCTATTTTTATAATGCTGTGAATCAGAAGCTATCTTTAAAAAAGCTGATGTAGGAAACTGAGAATGAAGGAGGAAGAAGGTAGCAAGAATCTGGAAGGATGAGAACCAGCATCTTGGAAGCAGTGCAAAAAGACAAGTGTGGGGTGAAGGGGCAGGAGACAATGGATGTGAATGCAAGCAGTTTGCCTCTGAAGAGTTAAGTAGAATTGGGCTTCTATCTAACATTTCCTGAAACCATAGGAAACTCTTGAGTTGAAACCATGAGATACCATCCATCCATCTTTCATTTGTACCTCTTTTGTCTTCCTGCTAATGGTCTGGTGCCAATTGCTCCCAGTCCTGAATTCTACACCTACCCTCCCTGCTTAAAGTTGTATTGACAAGTGTCAGGAGAGTAGAACTTAACTGTAATTGCTTGTATACTCAGAAGGCTCAAAAGAACATGACAAAAAAGGAAAGCTTTGGAGAGAAAAACTGGGCAGCCATGAGAATCATTTTGTGAAGGGAATAACTACTTACAAGTTAATCTATCCTCAGTGTTCTCAACAGCCTATTCCCCTTAATGGAGAAGAAGTACAGTGTGTGCAAGACTAAGTTATCTGCTCAAAACTTTCAAAGCCAGGATCCAAGAGAAGTTTGAGTCCATTTTAAGCAATAACCACAAAACACTAATATAGTCTAACTTCTGAGTAATCATTTCATTATGGTGTTTTATCATTTTATTTTTTGAGATATGCTGAGTACATAGAAATGACTAAAAATATCAACAGATTCTTTCATCCTACACATAGCCATTAATCTTAAATGTTCCGAGATAAAATGTTTGAAAAGTAACCCTTTGCAGGACTAGTGCCTCTTTCTGAAGCGGTCGGCCCCTCTTCATCCCATTCCCCTGCTTGCTTTCTTTTATTTTATCTTGTCACCTTGCAGTTATGACTAATCCAACACGTAGGAGTGGGCTGGTAGGAGAAGGCGAGAAGGATGCATTTTACATTCAGTTGTAGATCAGCCTAGAAGCCTGGCTGGCAGCAATGTTGAGGACAGTGGATGTTTCAAACAAATAGACCATTGTCTGTTCCTTCCTTCTGTAATTTTTGGCAGAGTGTCTTGGATTCTTGAAACTTTGCATGAATAAACTAGGACATGGTATTGATGTAAAGAACTGGCATCCTTGTTGACTTATTCAACAGACAATATGTATATAGAAAAGCAAAATAAGCACTTTCAGAAGTGTTGTCTGCATGTGTCTCAGTTTTTGAAGTTGAAACAATGTAAAACTCAGTGCCCTGGAAAAAGCCAGGCTGGTCTCTGTGGTCTGTAAAGTTTAGTTTCTGAATAAAGATATCCTATTGGCCGTGAGTAAATTATGAGGACTTGCACATAGCATGCACACCTGTTAGAATATAGATAAAATATAGGCCAAAATGCAGTGATAGGGTTAAAAGTAAATTTTTTGAGCTGAAATGTCATAGGAATTACAGCCAAACTAGGTGAACCTCTCTTGGTAGAATGGCAATGATGAAAAATATTAGGCAAAAGTTAGAGTTGAGATGCAAATTGCCTGCCTGCAAAGACTAAGCCTTATAACATAAAATTCACATAGTACAACTGAGTGATCCTCGTGATGAAGGTTTCTCAACCTCAGCACCAGTGACATATTGCATCAGCCAATTCATGCTGATGCCAGGCTGTTGTATGCATTGTAGGATGCTTGGCAGCATCCTTGACCTGTACCCATGAGATGTCATTAGTGGCCCCCTCCACTTTTGAAAAAAAAGGTCTGCAGACATTGACAAATGTCACCTCTGGTTTGAGAATCATTGTAAGGCTCATATTGATGACAACAAAGTTCTACACTCTTATGAAGAAGAATGACTATTTATTCCAAATCTGTAAGTCATTCTTTAGGGCAGTCTAACTTGGGGCCTTGTTGGACCTTCTGAATGTCTCAGCCATGTGAGCGAGAGTAAGTAAACAGAGTGGCCAGTTGCCCAACAAACACTCGCCCATCAATTTGCTCCTCTAGCTTTTGTATCTTCTCTCTCTATTTCTTCATTAACTTCTTTGTCCTGACCACGGAATTGTTTGTCTCCTTTATCCTAGAGCAAATCAAATGCAAACGTTTAAAATTGCTACATTTTCTCTCTTCACATCATGACTAACTTCTTAGAAAAGTAATCTGCAGTGCCTGCCTCCACGTCCTCACCACCTACTTCCCGGAACACATCCCAATTTGTGTTTTTTTCCCTTTATCACTACCAAAAGTAGACCCCTAAATGATACAATTTAATATCCAAATGATTACATTAGCTGACTTTTTCCCAAAATCATCTCTTTTGACTTCCATGTACCTTTGGATAATCTTCATCAGTGGTTCTTGTTTTATTGTGTCAGACCCGCTGGAGTGCTTGTTAAAACACGGGTGTCCTGGCTTCACACTGAGTCCCCAACATATTAAGCTCTCAGCCGGAGAACTGGTACTTCTCACAAGTTCCCAGGTGATGCCCACGCTGCTGGTCTATGGTCACAATTCCAAAGCTCTGTCCTGATTGTTCTCTACTTGAGTGCTTCAGCTTGACTTTCATGAGATCGTCAGTATTGACTGTCATTGACATTTTTGGTCACGTTTTCTAGTTTGTTCTACTCCTCAGTGGTTCTCAACTAGGGTGATTTTGCACCCTGCCCAAGGGTATTTGGCAATGTCTGGTGATATTTTTGGTTATCACAAATAACAAGATGGAGCGGCAGGAGGGTACTAGCCACTACACCTAGTGGATAGAGGACAGGAAATCTGCTAAACATCCTACAATGCATGAAACAGACCCACAACAAAGAACTTATCCATCCCAAAATGTGAGTAGTGCCAAGAATAAGAACTGCTGCTCTAAATGCAGGCATTCTCCAGAGAGAATGGTCCTCTTCTCTTCAGGCTATACATCTCTCTTGCCAATATCAAACAAGCTCAGAGCTTTAACTCACACCTCTTTGGAAATGTTGTATCTTTAATTCTGGCATCACTCTTGTATCCAAGCCTAGGTTTCCAACGGCCTGTGAGTATCATCTGGATGAGCCACCAGCATGTTAAGTTTAATTTGCTCAAACTAAACCAATCCTGATAATATGAGACTTCTTTATTTTCACTACTAGTAATTATCATTTGACAATTCATAGTGGGAAACATATTTGGTGTTATCTTTTCCTAATCCTTCCTTCCCTTTATAACCAATCAAGTGTACATTTATTGGTGTGTCTCTGCCCCTTTAGACATTCATAACTTGTACAAATGCTGAAAGAGGACTCTTTTAAGAAGGGAAGGATAAAACCAGATGTGTGCTTCAGAAACAAATTTAGCATTACATTTGTAGTAGTTTATGAAGTGTGTGATTGTGTAATCACTCTGCTGTATACCTGAAACTAATATAAAATAACTTTGAAGGTAAACTGTAATTGAAAAATAAAAAAAAATATATCACTCTTGCAGCAATGCAAGGAATTCACAGATATCCAAAAAAACTGAAAAGAGACAGTCACCATTCTATATGAGACTACTTATAATTTTGATTGGCCAAAGAGAAATACGTTTTGCCCAGGAAAAACTAAGTTGTCTGCCTGTCTAGAACTTAGTCTTATATTGCTTGGAAAAAATTCTGATCTGTTGATTTCTGCTTCAGACAAATAAATCACCCGAGAATATTATCTTTTCACAAACATGGTGAGTCTTTTCATTAGGTTTGCTTTACAGGAAGCCACCATATGTCTTATTCCTTGACAGACTGTCATGTGCATTTTTCTGTTACTAGTGTTGATAATAATAGCCACGATATTTGAGCACTTTCTAAGCGCTAGAACAAGTACTTTGCATACAGTATAAACAATACGTCTATAGGGTATAATCTGTTTTGTGCCCAGTATGCATCTATAGAAACTAAAGGATAAAGAGGATAAAGACTACACTGAAGGTCATCTAGATCAAAACTGGTAGAATTAGGATTTGAAGACATGCTTTCCAACAGCCAGACTGATGCTTCTCTTAGTTGCTGTGGGGATGCGGTTCTCAGAACCTGGGCTTGGGAATAACCAGACCCATCCTCCTTGGAATCCATGACCTGGGTAGAGAAGGAAAGGCTCTCCAACTCAACCCTTGTGCTTCCACAGGATGGTGGGGGTAGACCTCCATTAGCGACAATGCCAGGCAGCTGGCTAATGGAAGGAGACACAGAGGAGAGCTTTCCTTTGTGAGAGTTCATTACAGAGACATCTGCAGACTTCTGTCTCCTGCATATCCTTTCCCTTTCATGGGTTCCATTTCTAGGCTGTAATGGATACAAAATTACTGCAGCATTTTGTTCTGCCAGGCTGATCTCATTACATGCACTGTAGTGGTTAAGCTCTGGCTTAGTTACTGTTTGCATGTTCAAGATTCCTAGGAGGCAGGAGGTGTGTGGGGCTTGGCCATAGTTCCAGAGGGAATGGCTGCTTCATGATTTTTTAAAGATTTTATTTATTTATTTTTAGAGAGAGGGAAAGGGAGGAAGAGAGGGAGAGAAATATCAATGTGTAGTTGCTTTTCACGCGCCCTCTACTGGGGATCTGGCCTGCAACCCAGGGATGTGCCCTGACTGGGAATTGAACCATGGAGCATTTGGTTCACAGGCCAGCGCTCAGTCCACTGAGCCACACCAGCCAGGGCTGGCTACTTCATTTTAAAGATGAGGAAACCTGCCTCCGTTCTGGAGTTGACATTGTTACAGTTCCTGATGCTGATGGAATAGTCCCTACATATGTCCCCACGAATGATGTTTTGCTGGCGTATAAAGGGTCTCCAAATGAAATGTCAGAATGCAGATTCCTGGAAATCACCGTTTCACATGCAGTAGTTACAGCATTCCGGGGAGACTTTCATCTTTTCTTCAACATCCTTTTGTCTTTATTATATTCTGTGAAGACACAGCAAAAGTTATACCAGGATGGGAATATAATGGTTACTGATGATAATCCTTATTGGTAAATAAGAGCGAATTTGTTTTGGTAATAATTTACACACCTTTATCAAATAGAAGATTCTGATCATTCATTTGGTCAAAAACTATTGTGTATTCACTCTTTTCTAGGCACCTTTCTAAGCACTGGAGATATATTAGGGAACAAAACAGACACGGTCCCTATCCTAGAGTTTACGTTCTAGCAATATTTGTCAGGACGTAGCCATGTACCTTTCTATATTTGCCCTTTTTTCTAAATGTATGTATATATAATGGGTTGGCCAAAAAGTCCATTTTTTTTTCTGTAAGATGGTTCTAGTAATGCTTAGTTGTCTTTAAATTCATTTGAAACAATTTTGTTAGATTTTATTGTGACAGCTATCATAGAAGCATGCATTTAAAAAAAAGAATCAAAATTGGTGAATTTTTGTTTAGCTATTTTAATATTGAAGATAGAAGAAACACAGGATTTTTATCATATTATGCTTTATTATTTCAAGAAAGGTAAAAATGCAACTGAAATGCAAAAGAAAAGATTTGTGCAGTGTATGGAGAAGGTGCTGTGACTGATTGAACGTGTCAAAAGTGGTTTGTGAAGTTGCATGCTAGAGATTTCTCACTGGACGATGTTCCTTGGTCAAGCACACCAATTAGAGTTGATAGTGATCGTGATCAAATGGAGACATCAATTGAGAACAATCAGTGTTATACCATGTGGAAGACAACTGACATACTCAAAATATCCAAATCAGTCAAGTTATTGGTGAAAATAAAAAATGTGTCTTTTATTTTACAGAAAAAAACTAAATGGATTTTTTGGCCAACCTTGTTGTATGTGTATGCATGTATATATGTATACATACTCACATATACCATTATCATATCTCTTATATCACTTATTGGTTTCTCATGGATTCTCTATCCTACATCTTTCATTACTATTTCACACATTTCATAAGAGATTACAATACTTTTTTTTTTTGCCTATGTTAGTCTATATGGAGAGGGGAGGGCTTAGATGGAAATAAAGTAACCATAGAAAGGTAGAGAGTGGCTTTCCTTTTAATGTAATTGCCAATATAGGAGTGATATTGGTCATCCGAACATAATTAAGTTTTACTCACTAAGCTGATGAGAAGAACCTTGGATACGCTGTTATGTTCTGTATCTAGATACTTCCAAAGAAGTGATCATGAGCTGTCTCTAAAGGATTTGATCATATTCCCTGAAACCATGGACTTTTTTTGAGGTTTAACCCCCCAAAAACATTTGTAGCACTAAATTTGAGGCTACCATTTTTAAAGTTGCACAGACAGACATGCGGGGTAGAGGAAGTTGGTAGGTAGGGGCAGGGAAAGACTAGTGGCAAACAAAATGTGTTTCAGGTTTCAGGTAGCATGTCTGTCTCTTCTAGTATTTGTCAGGATCCAGCTATTAACCTGTCAGCATCAGCCAGATTGTAGGAGACACTTCTTAAGGTGAGCCCTTAAGAATGGGAAAATAAGAAAAAGTCGTTGTCGGGGTTGTTAGAACGTGATCCCACCAGGATCCAGGCTATGCCTCTGGGGAGGAAATGTTACTATCACCTGGGTGTGTACTTAGGGGACAAGAGATTCTAAGTAGTGGGGTGGGGGGGTGGGGGTCATGATACAGCAAATTAAGAAAGCTCTCTCTTTGAATTTGCTTGAGCAAAGAAGCAAAACCATCAAAGATGCAGGGCACACATTTTAGTGAAAGAAGGTGCAGCTGATGGGCACTGAGACCAAGGCATGTCCTCAGAGCCACGGTGACTCCCATCCCAGCAGGGAGCGGAAATCATCCTCAGACAACAGCAGGAAAAAATATATGTAATGACTCTTTTATTGATAAAACTATGTCCTTATCTCTGAACTTGGT
Organism: Macrotus californicus; assembly: GCA_007922815.1. Taxonomy (NCBI): domain Eukaryota; kingdom Metazoa; phylum Chordata; class Mammalia; order Chiroptera; family Phyllostomidae; genus Macrotus; species Macrotus californicus. Next base: position 711 of record VMDR010034579.1, on the reverse strand, counting down.
GTCATTTTATTTTAAAAGAACATAGGTGGTTTTTAAATTTTGTTCATGAAAGTTCCAGCCAAAAAACAAAGTTCATCAGATACATCTGGCTTTCCATGTTCTGAGCACATAATAGGCCTACACATCCTGACATTTTCTGTATTGCATGGTACCATGTGGTCATTTTAGGCCTTCGAGCTGTGAAGAGGAGTGGTGTGCGTCCCCCAGGCCAAGCATTTAAATGTTGATATGAGACCCTCTAGAGCTCCCCCTTTCCCCTTCTACAAGGCTGGCAGCAGTCTTCAGAGAGTGGCCATTCCATCAGCCTGGTCCTTGGAGTGAGAACCAAGCCAACATGCAGCAAAGCCTCCAGTCCACCCACAGTAGACAAAAATAAACCTGTGTTATTTTAAGCTGTTGCGATTTGGGGCTCATTTGTTACAGCAGAATAACCTGGCCTGTTTTAATGGGCACATTTGGTTAGCTGTAAGGAATTTTAATTTCCTTAACAAATAGAGGCAGAGTTTGAACGATGTTATAAACTTCTTTTCACAACCCAAATTACTACCCCATTGTACCCACAGCCCCATCCACGGGGTGCAACTTTCATTAAGGACATTTTGTTTGTTAGTCCTGGAAGACCTTAAAGAAATGCAAAGCTAACAGGTATAAGGCAAAATGGATCTACTGTATTAGTGGATGCCTTAGTATCAAGGGGCTTTGGTGCATAGA
>VMDR010034578.1:0-11025 GCA_007922815.1 Macrotus californicus | reverse complement strand
GAAACATTGTACATAAGACAATGATGCCTCAGTCCCCTTCAAAGTAGGTACCTTGGGACCTCACACAGTTCTCCCAATCACCATTAGCTGCCCCATTGTATTTTCCTGAATCTCATCAACGGTCTGAAATCTCTTCCCTTTCAAAGGTGATTGTAGTTTGGGGAAAAGCCAGAAGTCACAGGGTGCCAAATCTTGGCTGTTGGGGGTCTGAATCACCTGGATGATTTAGTGTTTTACCAAAAAACTCTGCATTAGACGTGATGCATGAGAGGGAATATTATTGTAATGAAGCAGCCAATCACCAGTTGTCCATAGCTGTGGCCTTCTGGATCATCCAAATAGTTTCCTCAGAGGAATCTTTAGGTTTAAGGCAAAATTCAATGCAGATTTGATGTTTCACTCATTCAGTCATTTTGAATTCCACGGCCATGCCGTACACATGCTCACTCATTGGCATCTACCACTGGTGGTAGTAGATTGGCATCTACTAAGTAGTACAGTGAAGTCATCATTGTTCACACATGCGCATTCAGTCCACTCTCCTTGGCTGCCAGATTACATTGATGTCATGCAAACCATTCTCATTATATTAAAAATGGCTAGACTTTTTCTGGACAGACTTCATAGATCAGCTTTAAGGAATACATGAAATGTGCTTGTTGCCTCTCGACTCTGAATTTTACAAACAAAAATTGATATTATTGCTCAGCCATTTAAATAGTTATTTATTTTGTTTATGTTCACAGTAAATCATGGTAAAATTGTAATATTTGGAGCAATGCATACATATCAATAAAATGTGATATTCACCCTGTATGTTAAGTTATAAATATAATGCAATAGCAATTTTTAACAGACATTTCTGAACTTATCACTTATGTGTACATTAATATGTCATATTATTTTATTCACAGTTGACAGAACCTATGTGTGAATTGGTTTTTGTCTTATCCTCAAAATTTTAATAAGTGGAGGAATGAGACTAAGAACATGGTTCACCAATTCAAAATATAGTCATGTCCTATTCCAAAAGAATTCTAAATTCTTGGGCTTAATTACGGAATCATTGGAATAGGCTTATGGTTCGCAGGGTGATTAATTTGGAGTTTAATAAGATGGTATTAATGTTTCCCTCAGCTTGGCTAAACTTTAGACAGGCTTCTTCTGGGCTCTAAGCCCTTACCTCCCTTTTCTTAGAAAACCTATAATTGTAAATTCTTTCTGTGCCCTTTTGACGTTTCACAACCACAGTTGGATTTTTCTACGACCTCTTTGCCTATCTGTTTGAAATGCAAACATCAAGGGAGACAGACTTCCTATTCCCTAGTTCCTGTAGAAGGGTAGGGGTCTATCTTGGGTGGGTGCCTTGCTCTAAATTGTAAAAACATCTCTTATTATGACTATATGACAGGTTTATTTTCTTTTGGATAAGGTCAATTAACAAATACGACTCACCTCTGATCCCCCATTCCAGCTTTTCAAAAACTCCCCCACCCTTTGTTTCACTGTAGTTGAGTTTATACTAGATTCTGGTCTCTCTCTTCTGTTGCAACAGCCTTAAATAAAGTCTTACCTGTTTAATTTTGGTCCAATTTTTGCTTTGACTGAGGACAAAACCTTTATTTCTCTCTCTATACAATTATCCATACATCTAGTACATCTAACACCCATTCTCATCTTGTTAGATGTGTTTAAAAACATAGACAAAGTGATTCTCATCTCTTTTCCTGCCATAATCTTCAAGAACAATTATGTTTATGGATTGATCAATGAGCGTTAATGTAAAACACCTCTAAACAATGTGATTCAGCCCACTTTGAAATCACACTGCCTTCCATTGAATCCTCACCATGTATACACCTCTACTGAGCAGCTTTATTCCAGAACTGTTATATCATCTATGATTTACCTTAAAACAGTTCAGTGGAGCACAATGGCTTAATATTTTGAACTCTCCATTTACTATTATGAAATGAAACTTATACATAATATGACATATAGAATTTTTAAAAAGCAAGTTATTGATTTTAAATAATAAAATATTATTATTGTAATAATAAAACATAGTTGTAACATAAAAGAAATAAAGGGAAAGTTATAATATGATTAAAAACATTTTATTTTTCTAAGAGATTATGTACAACTTATGGTAAAAGGCACAATTAAATAGCCAGATGTTTACACCAATGTTTCATATTGCTGTGATTGCAACAGCCACAAAGACCGATTCAGGTGTGTTGTATTGATGATTCAACTATTAAAAGTAACATTGCCACTGGTGACATTATTTTCTGTAATTATAAGTGATTCTTGATAAAGATTTGAACAAAACAAATGTTGCCCCTTGGCTCACATGTTGCTTGCATTGCTGAGAAATGAAGTGTTCATTAAAATGGTTGCAGAAATACTTTCTTTTAATGAAAAGCAGAGACAAAGATTGGGCTCAGATGTGTATAAATAAAATATTACTTGCTAGAATATTGGGCAGGTAATTTGAAATGTGTGGAGACAGTGCAATTCTTTTTCGTAAGAGATTATTCTATGTCATGTAGTGTACCTGGCAACTTTGGCCCCATCTCGCTAACTACCCATCAATTATGTGGTAATAAAAACCAAAGAGTCCCAGATGGCCCCGGTTCCCCACACAGATAGTGACAGGATGCTAACTTGCTGTCTTTAACTTCAATCAACACCTTAGGAAGTGTTTAAATTTTAAGTACCAGAACCAGTTGTTTACAGTTCAAGGGTGGTTAATTTGCCTTTGAAAGACTTTAATCAAAGGGCCCAAGCTTTACCAATGAATACATCAAGCCTTTCAATTGGCATTATCTAAATCTCCTGTAGAGAATTTGTTAATTAACATAAGGAATGGTAAAAATAAAGTTTCATTGGCAAATGAATTTTCTACAAGATATGTTATTGGTGAAAAATAACGCACAGGCCTGGAGATCTAGGAAGCTCAGCCAGCTGACAGCTTTGGAGTAGCACCTGAGTTCTACTGTTCCCTTGAAGACGTGACCCCTTCACTTGGCTGGAGAATTTTCTCTTGATCCAACTAGATCCTATTTTGCCAAAAATTATTTATTTAATTGCTTCAGTTGGACTTTTAATCATGATGCTAGTTGGAGTGCCTAAAAGGATAGAAAGCTGAGACTCCATCTAGTTCACATTAACATGACCTTAACTATTTTTGCATCGTCTTACAAACCTGGAAAACTTCAGTGTGAGACTGACCGCCATGGTAATACACAATGTGGTATGTTCTAGGACAGGAGAAATAGAGCTATCTGCTTCAGATTGTTTACAGCTGCCAGAATCTCTAAAAGATACTGAAGGCTAGGATACACCCAAGAGATTCTGATTACTTGGTCTGGTGTTTGGTCAGAGTACTGAAAATTTTAAAGATTTCCCAAGTGATTTTATAGAGTAGTCAAAATTGATAACCATTGTCACGTGGCTTTCCCTGCAGCGACTTTAGCAAATCATTTCTGTAAGTCCTGGTCTTGTTCCTATTTTTTTTTTTTCTATTTAAGTAATTGCTCACCTATTAATTGGAGAATTAAGAATACTTTAGTTTCCCTTTTTTCTTCAAGTTTCTCCAACTTCATCCATCTTTGTAAATTGAAATGTCTCTTCCTTTCTTAGGTAAAAACACTTCATTGTTGTTCCCTTGGACCCACCCCCCTATATTTTCTAGCAGTGTTACTAAAGTTTGGTTTCCAGAACATCATCACTTGGGAGGTTTTTAGAAATGTAGAATCACCTGCACCATCCCAGACCTACTGAACCAGATCTGTATTTTTTACAACTGATATCCAGGTCATTTGTATGCATTTGTCAGGAAGAAAATTTTTTCTTCTGTCCTTCTAGGCTCTTTGACTATTCTAACAATCAAATTAATATAAGACAGATTAGCAGGAGAAATAAAACAAATTTAATTTTGCATGCACTAATACTCTATAAGACTATGAGGTCCAGAGATAATCAGGCAGTTGAGGCTTATGTGCCATCCATAGCTAAGGAAAAAGGGGGTGGGGGTCTGGGACTTTAAAGGGGAGGAAGGCAATTCACATGGAAATAGAAAAATAAATGTGTGGTAAACAAATGTTTTGCCTTGCCAAAGGGTCACAGAAAGGACTTTGAACAGCAAGCCTTGCAAAGCCCTGCCCCTAGTCTATCACACCTCACTCATACTCTTTGTAGTAATCTCTGGTGATAGTTCTCTTCCGGGAAGAGACCCTCTGTCTAAATTATTTTGGTCAGTTAAGGGGGAGGTAATTAACAGTCTAAAATAATTCTCATGTCAAAGAGACATATTTTGGGGGGGGCAAAATCCTGTTCCCCTATGTACTTCAAGTTTGGGAAATGTTTCTCTAGGGCATTACTCCACTGACTAAATATTAGCTGCGACTGTGCCCACTCTGTTGGCTTACTCTGACTAAAAAATAAAAAATAAAAAGTAAATATTCTCATCCTAAAGTAGCATTCTAAACACTTTCTTCCTCCTGAAATAAAGTAAATGTCCTCTCTCAGCCCTTCCAATACTTCAAGCCACAGTTCTCAACAATGCATTCATTTATTTACTTATTCATTAAAAAAAATTCATTTACTAGTGTTGTAGGTGGGAATTAGGCTCTTCCATGGGACTGTGAGGAAGGCATTCCAAGGACCCATACATGGGAGTTGTACTGTGGCATGGTTTATTCATGTGGAAGTAGAAGCTTTCCCTGGGTTTCCAATTGTTTCCCCGATGGAGATGGGGTCCAGGCTGTTGGTGGTCACAAACAAAGAATTGGACTGAGCGTACAGATATTGTAAAACAATGCAACTGGGGAATTTATTAAGGACAGTACACTTCCCAAGAAATGGGAGAGGGCCATCTCTGTCCAGGGAATGACTCTCTTCTGTTGAAGGGTTACAGGCTTTATAGGTTTTTACTTAAACTTCTACACATGAGATTTTCCACAATCCTGCTTGGTTGCCCACTTGGGGAGGAAATCACAATGCTAATTATGGTCAGGTGTCACAGAATGATTCTAGAAAATCAGGATGCTGACTGAGGATAGCCGCAGTCTCAAGGTTTGCTAGTGTATCTCCTGCCTCACAATGTTCCATCTCCCTCTGTCCCACTATGGAAAAAGTCCAACCTTGTCCTCAGCAAGGCTAAAACAAAAGCCAGTGTTTCAAGTTTTTGCTTCCTATTAAAGCTTAGTCCTTTGGAGCCTGCAGGTAGCTATTGAGTGATCTCAGTCCCCATCCATTTGTATTTAGCTGATTATTTAGAAAAGAAAGGGGAGCAAAGGGAACTAGACATTGAGCTTAACAAAATGGGGATCAGGAGCCTGCTGGCTCAGCCAGGAAGTTAACAGCCTCACACCCAGGAGGGTCACAGCATTTCTTTGTCAGGGGTTAACACTCCTCCCTTTCCCTCTCCAGTGGCCCATGGTTGGGAGGGGCAGGAAGAGGTGCTGGGCCATAGAGGCTTGACAGTCTAACTAGGGGGTGTACACCCATCCAAAGCCTGCAAACCCTTGGAAAGTTTGATAGGGGAACTCAAGAGGTAAAGATTTTAGCCTTAGGTAATATGCTTAATTGACTAATGCATGTGAAAAGCTGTTATTCCAGGAACTAGGATGCATGGTCTCCAGATCAACAGACAATTTGACATTTGTGCTCCAAGGAGTGTGCAAGCCATAGAGATGGTGTCTGAACCATTGTGTTCCAGGGAGAGAAAGCCTGTGATGCAGACAAAGAATTGCTGATCAACAGGTAAAGAAGTCCTAGGAAAACTGGCGCTGGATTGCAACTCTTATCCAAACAATCTATGTTCCAACCCTCTTACCAACCCTTTTATCCAATTAACCTTTTTCCAAACCCCTTACCCACCCTCTCTTCTTCTTATAAAAAGATTGGCTTGAAATGAGATGGTAAGATGGTTTCTGAGGGTACATAACCCACCATCTTCACAGATTGCTGGCCATCTGAATAAAGTGCTCATAAGTAAAGATTCAATCCTTGTCTCTACTTAAAGTTTCTGGTAGTGACAGGCAGCATGAACACTGACTTTTCGGTTTCAAGTTGATTGATCATTTTGAAAAGGCACCGAGTCTGTCCCAAGCCCAAGCTAATATAATCCTTTGGGAAGAAAGGAGTGCTCTTTCTGTCTGTCTGTCTGCCTGTCTCTCTCTAGGGCGCGTGTGTACTCAGGAACCTGCACTTGCCCCATGTGCTTGTGCATTCTCTCTCCACAGCCATGTAGCCTTAATAGCTGCATGGCCAGGAGCCACGTGGACTCCACCACCAGAGAAGCCAGAAAGAAGCTAAGCTACCTGGATGGGGACTGAGACCACTTAGCAGCCACTGCAGGCTCCAACGACTAAGCTTTAATATGAAGCAAAGCTCTGAACACTGGCTTTTTCTTTGGCCTTGCTGAGGACAAGGTTGGACATTTTTCCATGGTGAGATGGACAGAGATGGGATATTGGAGAGTCAGGAGGGGAACCCCTTAATATTACACCATCAATAAAGTTCACCACAAAACCTTGTTCTCCTGCTCAGGCCTCGGGAAATCATTATATTTGAGACAGAACTCGTTTTCTACTGACAACACTAGTAAGTATTAATTGTGCCAAGCCAAGCATTGCTAGTGGAAATGCCATGGAAAGCAGAGTAGACATAAGTTCTGCCTTCAAGGATAGTAGAATAAACTAGGGGACACATAAAATTAAATAAAGTATGATTATTACCATAAAGGAGGAGAGCCTATGGCACTCTGTGTGCACGAGCAAGGCAATTTTTATTGTTTCAGTTTTTCATCTTCCTCTTATTCCCTAACTTCTTTTAATCTGTATTCTCATTTCAATATTCTACCTAACCCCTCACTCAGTTTGCTTCTGATTGTAAAGTCCAATGGTATTTCCCCCCACATCTTTATTCCCTTAACACAGTCTGCGTAGCAAAGCGCCTGGTTGGGCAAAACTTAGTGAAAAGAAACAATTATTGCAATCTTCTAGTTCTTTACTAATAGAAGTGGATCAGAAACTCACTTTTTATCAGATTGTTTGTTACTCAAAGACTAACTATAATTCCTCTTAGTTATGTTACTGTAAGGCCGAACTACTATTGCTCAGGGAAAAGCTTGCATAATTGTTCTGCCCCACCTTCAATTCCTTGGCATGCAACTGATTCCTGGGCTGTAAGTGGATAAATTCTTTTTTTTTTTAATTATCAAGCTACTCTCCCCTAAAAATGGGGACAACTGTAATTGAAAAATAATAAGAAAATTATCAAAGTCATATATGTAAATGATTAACACTGATTAAATGGTTATAATAGCAATGACCTTCTTTTCCATTGTCCCCAGCACTATACTGCAGAGACAAACACATTTAAACTGTTTGTATTTTTATTTCAGCTCTTTTCCTAGTTACCTCTATATCTGTAAATAGAATTTGCAAGCCTCTTTTCTGTTATTTATTATACGCATTCTGTATAACATAGTGATTTCATACTAAAATATAGAATGGGTGAGCTATTTACAACATTTACAACATTTTTTACAACATTTTATAGCTATATTAGTCTTTCCAACAATGGCTATACCCTTGAAATTTAAAAAAAGTATAAACTTACCTTGTTACTTCTTTTCCCATCAATTTTAACTGTGCTACTTGTTTTTGCGTTTTTGTATTTCTTGTTTTTCAGAGACCATCTGACCTCTCCACTTCCCTTACCACTCATTCTTTTTCTTGCCAATACAGACAACGTACTAGATTGGTGAGACTTACACTCTGTCCTGTAAGAGATTTAACTTTTCCTTGTATTGTATTTCTGTTGATTCCAGAAGCTGAGAAGTCTGTTAAGCACTTTAATAACATTAATCTACATATACATAAATTCTAACAAAGCCGAGGTATGCACTGATCATGCTTCTTTCTCCACACTTTCATATCTCAGTGATGCATGGGGTTTATAAAATAGAATATTCCTAGTATCAAGGTCACAATATTTTAAAAATAAAGGAGAACTGTGTTTTGTAGGTTATTTCTTCTCAATTTTGTTAATTTCCTAAATTTGGGAAATATATATATACACACAACACACACACATATAGTATCTGTGATGGGATAGTTCTGGAGAGAACTATTGGACTAGAATTTGAGTCAGTGGAACTACAGGTATTATGTGCTGCTTAATGACATAATGTACTGCAGGGTGTGCTGTTTCAGACAACAGAGCATATATACGACAGTGGTCCTATAAGATTATAATGCAGCTGAAAAATTCCTATTACCTACTGACATCATCACTACCATTACATTATCTAGCAATGTGTTATACACATATTTACCACAGTGTGACAGTTGCGTATGGAACTCAGTACACTAACATGTTGTACAGATTGGTAGCCTAGGAGCTATAGGGGAACAGAATTTGCCACCCCAAAATGTGTCTATTTAACATAAAGGTTATTATTGGCTGGTTAATTTTAAGACATAGCAAACCCAGGACAAGTTCTGAATACCAAGGAGAAATTACCCTTTGTAAAAGATATTTACCTTTGTAAGAGAAATCTCCATGTATAAGGGTGTCTTGCTCTCTGTACCAGGAAGAAAAGGATGATCTTATCTTTAGAAACTCTTATCTGTACAGAAGATAAGGACTTACGTCTGCATAACAACCTTAAGCTTGTTCTCTGTGCTTTTCTTGGTAACCCATCCCTAACACCTTTTGTCCTCAGCTAAAGATGTTATTTGTGGTGGTGACTTCAGCCATTTTGACAAGTTATTCAGTTTTCCTGGGTCTCTCTCTCTATACAGAAAGTATACATGTTATTAAACTTTTGTGAGTTTTATCTTGTTAACTCTTTTGTTATAAGGATATGTCAGTCAAGAACCCAGAAAAGCAGAGGAAAAGTAATTTTTCGTACTCTACAGAGCAATAGGCTAGCTGCGTAGGAGGCTATACCACCCAGGTTTGTGTAAGTGCATTCTACGATGTTTGCACAATGATGGATGCATTTCTCAAAATATGCCACCATTGTTAAAAAGCACATGAATGTAAAATTAAAAGTGATGTAATGAATATGAGTTGGTGTCCATTTAATTTTCCATCTATCTTATCTGTACAATTAGTACACTTCCTGAACTTAGGTGCGTTTTATTTGGATTCACTTTTCTTTCATATTGTGACACTTTAAACAGTGCCATAGTGCCACAAATTATTGACTTCAGCAATTTATTCTTGCATTAGGTGTTAACTGGTTTTAGTTCAGTCAGTTGTGACATATGTCGAAAGTGATGATCTCTCTCTCAAAAAAAGGGTAATAGGGACTCTGAATGATTTATATCTTCAGCAGGTTCAATGAACTAAAATGATTCCTTCAGTAATATCACCTTCAGTGACACTTAAGATATACTTTACAAGTAGAAAAGAAAAGGTTTTGTTATATTTAGCAAAACTAAAAATTGGAAGGGAGGGACCTTGCACTTCAAACTTATAATGAGTGTCCATACAGCAGGGAAAAAATAGTTTGAGAGCTACAATTATATATGTTATGTAGCAAACATAAAAATATGGTTGTGAGGAAGGAGTTAAGATGGGGAATATTTAAAATGGAAGCATTTTAACCAGGTTGTTAAAGTTATTAGCATTGTGAAGCTGGAGGCTGAGGAAAGACCTCATTCTTGTTCTAATTGGCCTGGGAATTTAAATTTTTTTGAACTTTTCGGTCCTGCATCAATGCCTGGACATACATCTGGACCTACAGGTAGACTTCTAGTCACCCCCCTAACTACTTGTGTATTCAGGCCACCTGGTCATCCTCTGAAGGATTCAAGTACATGTCCACTGAACATCGATTATCTGGACCCACCTGTATGTGACCAGATCTCCTGGCACCCATCTTTGGTATCACATAGCATCCATCGTCCTGACCGCCTGACACCTACCTGATAACCATCCTGGGTCAATCCTAGGGCTAAGAATGCAGGACTGATAAATCTCAAGCATGTGCTTTTTACTGTAAGAACTTTTAACTTTTCTTTCTTCTTTGAAACACTTCTGGATATTGTCTGTGTTTCCAATTTGAAAATTCCAAAACCTTTGAATAAATGTCTACTATTTATTTCTAGCAAAGTCTCAAGATTCTTTTTGAGTTCACTTAACACTTGAAAGAGGACATATTTATTAATTCCTTGCCACAGTCAGGTAACTCAAAGATAATATGTCTTAGTTATTGTAAGGTTTTAAATCTGTTTCACTCCTTACCAGTGTTCAGGAAATTAATTTTATTTAATTATTTCTTCTTATGTATATTCTAGTCCTAAAGAAAGAATATCATGTGGGAGCCCGAAAGCTTGTGGACAAAAAATGGGCCACACATTAAACCTGACAAGCTCAGGAGAGGCCTACATGGTGGCCTTACTAACTCAGAGACTGAAAGTAACCACATAGGATGTTCTGAAACTAAAACTCCTTAGCTAAATTCACATCAAGGAAGGTAGTGGTGTCTTTGGCAGGTATTTTCTTTGACAAAGGTCAGTCTTTAACTGAGCCTGTCTACTGTCTCTTTTACATCCAAGAGAATGTACTTTTGGAATCTCAAGTAATCTCTTTTTCCTCAGGGCGCAATTTTCTAACCCAGTGCAAGATGCTGAACAATTGTTGTTATCTCCGCCTGCATACCATCTCTATGGGCTACCAGTGTTGTTAACTATGCTGCACCCACCCAGGTAGGAAGTATTTGTCTCTTCATTTTACTCTTTATCCAATTCCAGAGATTTTTCCACTTTGCTTTCCCTCACCTCCCTAATCTATCTCCAGCGAATGTCATGTAACTATCCTTAAGCCTCCTCCTTTGATTGCAATGTATAAAATAAGGAGCAAAACTGCCATTATCTGGAACGTTTTCTCAATTCATTGAGATTTTGTTTTCTGGCAATTGCCAGTTTGGCTCAAATAAACTCAAACGACTTCTTAAAGGTTTGGACATTTCTTATGTTGACAAACTTAAGAGTTAGTTTA
>VMDR010034577.1:0-11029 GCA_007922815.1 Macrotus californicus | reverse complement strand
ACTGTCTCCTTTTCTCTTGCTACTTTTAAGATTTTCTCTTTATCTTTCATCTTGGGTAACAAAATTATGATGTGCCTTGGTGTGTTCCTCCTTGGGACAACTTCTTTGGGACTCTCTGAGCTTCCTGGACTCCCTGGACGTCTATTTCCTTGGCCAGATTGGGGAAGTTCTCCTTCATTATTTGTTCAAATAAGTCTTCAATTTCTTTCTCTTTCTCTACTCCTTCTGGCACCCCTATGATTCAGATGTTGGAACGTTTAAAGATGTCCTGGAGGTTCCTAAGCCTCTCCTTGTTTTTTTGAATTCTTGTTTCTTCATTCTGGTTGAATGTTTCTTTCTTCTGGTCCACACCATTGATTTGAGTCCCGGTTTTCTTTCCATTACTGTTGGCTCCCTGTACATTTTCCCTCATTTCACTTAGCGTAGCCTTCATTATCTACTTTGTGACCAAGTTCAACCAAGTCTGTGAGCATCCTGATTACCAATGTTTTGACTGTGCATCTGATAGGTTGGCTATGTCTTCGTCGGTTAGTTGTATATTTTCTGGAGCTTTGATCTATTCTTTCATTTGGGCCATTTTTGTTGTCTTGGCGAGCCTGTTATGTAGTAAGGGGTGGAGCCTTAGGTGTTCACCAGGGTGGGGCAGCCACATTGCTGTTGTGATGCTCTATGGGGGGGAGGGGTCTGAGAGAGAATAGTGGCACTTGCTCTGCCCTCTGCCAGTTTTCAGTGACTTTCTGCACTATCCACAGTCAATTTGGGCCCTTCTGGTGCTGATTCCAGGGTGGGTGGGCTTGTGTACGTTCTAGGACCCTGTGGGTCTCTACAATAAGCTCTCCTGTGAGTCCGGGAGTGTCTCCCGCTGCCGCCACCTCACCTCCCACAGGAGTTTTCAATGAGAGGCTTTGAGGCTTTATTTCCCCATGCTGGAACTCTGGGTTGTGTGGTCTATCTCGCTCCCCAGTTGTTCCTCCCGGTTTGTCCGCACATGGGCGTGGTACAACCCGGTCCACCAGCAGCCACCTTGCCTGGTCTGCCGGCCCCTCCTTGCCCACCCTGATCTGCCAGCTATCGCCCTGCCGAGAGTCCTTTCCGCCCCGCTCCCTGTCTCCGCCCGGCTCCCTGTCTGCACCCCTCCTACTAGTCTGGATGAATGTTTCTTCTTTAACTCCTTGGTTGTTGGACTTCCATACAGTTCGATTTTCTGTCAGTTCTGGTTGTTTTTTGTTTTAATATTTGTTGTCCTTCTTTTGGTTGCGTGAGGAGGCACAGTGTGTCTACCTACGCCTCCATCTTGGCTGGAAGTCCGCAGTGCAGATTTTAAAAGCCAAAGCTGAGATATGCTTTTATTCTTTTGGCAATATTACTTTTCATTACCTTTCTCTCTATTTTTTAAAAATCCACATGATATACCTATCTGACTCATGAAAAGAATAATAGAAGTGGAAAAATGCCATTTTTATCAAGAAATATCTCCTCTTTTCACCATTATAAAGACCATTTGACTTTTATTATTAAGGTTTCCAAAAGGCCTGTGCACAACCCTCCACCTGCTTACAGAGCTTCCTCATCACCATCGGGTTGGGTGAACTCAGGTTGCACATTACTGTCAAAGGTAAGTGGTCACTGAAATCAGTGTTTGTAACTCCACAAATAATCCCTCCAGCAGTGAGGTTTCCATTGTGATTTCCTTTTTCCTAACCCTCTGAATCATTTGATACAATCTCCACATCGTGTTTTCAGTGTTTTGTGGCTGAGCATTGGTGGGGAAAGAGATGAAGAAAAAACTGCAATCAATGGTCTTTTGACACACATGAGAATGCATTATCAGATGAGGGGCACACATGGAAACAAAAGGTCTTCATGCTCCTTTCAAATTTATTAGCATTCTGGTTTCTGAATGAGGCCCAAGGACAGGAAGAGGGTCATGTGCAATAATAAAGGAATAATTAATTGGATGCCTACTTACTTTGTGTTGTTATACCACCTTTTTTTCCCCATTATCCTATCATGCAATCATCTTTGAATCTGTCATGTCACCTTTCTTCCTTGTAAGTCCAAGCTCCCAGATATGACTTATCAGGCTACTTGTAATGGGTGTGACTTCCAGAGCCTCATGATGCAAATTCTATTATATTTGAAATACCAGTTGAAGAGAGAATTTAAATGATACCCTCAGCTACTTGCAGCCTCAATTGCAATATTCACAGTGGAGGGGATGGCCAGCTGAAAAAATGAATGACCTTTTAAGATCTTTAAGAACTGATACCACTGGGTCAAATGCCCTTTACATCAAGGTCTTCACCAATCTCAAGAGAAAGGGCAGTGAGTAACCATACTGTAGAAGTGGCATCACTGGTGGGAGAAGTAGATTTTCTGTGGTTGATACTATACATTTTAGGGGCCATCACCCTCTTGTGAGGTAACTGTAATACCACTCTGATTGTCAGCAAAGGCAAGTCACTGGAAGGAAATTCAGAGTCCTAGTAACAACCTCCAGAGCAAGTATGGGGTTAAATACCACTATAATTGTCATTTTCACTCCTTAGGCCCAGAAGAGGCACAGCTCCATTCTGGAAGAATTTGGAACCAGTAATTTAAGAGACCAGTTTTACATTAGACATCTTAGTGGGTACACACATTTTCAGAATCAAGTGGTTATTCTCATTTAAAGACAGATTAAAAAAACAGCTGAATTTTTGCCAATTAACTTAGATGGTGCCATGAGTTGAACTGTCCTCTAAAAAAAATGTTACATCAGAGTTCTAACCCCCAATACCTCAGAATGTGACCTTACTTGGAAGTAGGGTCTTTATGATGTCGATCAAGTTACAATGAGATGAAAAGGATGGGCCCTAAAGCAATATAGTCACCAGAAACTAGAAGAGAAACATGGAACAGATTCTCCCTCACAGTCTTAAAAGGAACCCACCCTGCTGATCCCTTGATCTTGGACTTCTGGTTGCCAGAACTGTGAAATAATAAATTTCTGCTGTTTAAGCCACCCAGTTTGTGGTACTTTGTTACAGCACCCCTGGGAAATTAATACAGGTGGCAAACTAATTATAGAAAAACAGTTCAGAGTTTCTGGCCAAGATGGAGGCATCAGTAGACACACTTCACCTCCTTCCACAACAATAAGGATAATAACCAATCTAAAAATAAAAAATGGTCAGAACTGCCAGAAGTCCGACAACCAAGGAGTTAAAGAAGAAACATTCATTCAGACTGGTAGGAAGGGTGGAGATGAGCAGCTGGGGTGGAGAGTACCTGTGGCAAGGTGGGAGCTGTGGCCAGCAGAACAGACAGTTCTACACTCACATGCAGTGGATAAAAACTGGGAGGGACAACTGGGGAGCAAACAATTCCACCCCCAGGCCAGAACATGCAGCCCAGGGTTTTAGTGCCAGGAAATAGAGCCTCATAACCTCTGGCTGTAAAAACCAGTGGGGGCTGTGGGTGCAGAAGAAACTGCCAATCTCTTAGGAGAGTTCATTTAAAGGATTCACAGGTCCTAGAATGTACCCACCTAGAATAAAACCACCTATCTGGGATTCAGCACCAGGGCAGCAGCTAGTAGGGTGTCTGTCATTTACAGGGAGTGGGGGAAGTGACTGAAAATGGGGTGAGAGCCCAGCAAGCGGCATTGTTCCCTCTCCGACCCCTTCTTCACATACAGTGCCACAAAACAGCAATGTGGGTTGCCCCACCCTGGCAAACACCTAAGGCTCTTCCCCTTATAATGTAACAGGTGTGGTGTCATGGGGAGTCAAAGCAGCTCTACCTAATACAGGCAGGCTGCCAAATAGAGAAGACAAAGAAAAATGACCCAAATGAAAGAACAGATCAAAACTCCAGAAAAAGAACTAAGTGACACAGACATAACCAACCTATCAGATGCAGAGTTCAAAACACTGGTGATCAGGATGCTCAGAGAAATGCCTGAGTACTGCCACCAAATAAAGGAAGATGTAAAGGCTATACAAAATGAAATAAAGAAAAATATACAGATAACCAATAATGAAGGGAAGAAAGCCAGGTTTCAAATAAATGATTTGGAACAAAAAGTAGTAAACATTCACCTGGAATAGAAAGAAGAAACAAGAATTCAAAAAAAATGAGGAGAGGTTTAGAAACTTCTGGGACAACTTTAAATGTACCAACATCCAAATCATAGGAGTGCCAGGAGGAGAAGAGGAAGAGCAAGAAATTGAGAACTTATTTGAAAAAAATAGTGAAAGAAAACTTCCCTAACTTGGTGAAGGAAATAAACATGCAAGTCCAGGAAGCTCATAAAATCCCAAACAATTGGACCCAAAGAGGACCACACCAAGACACGTGATAATTAAAATGTCAAAGGTTAAAGATAAAGAGAGAATCTTAAAAGCACCAAGAGAAAAGAAGAGAGTTACCTACAAAACAGTTCCCATAAGACTATCAGCTGATTTCTCAAAAGAAACCTTGCAGGCAAGAAGGGACGGGCAAGAATTATTCAAAGTGATAAAAAGCAAGGAGCTACATCCAAGATCACTCTATCCAGCAAAGCTATCATTTAGAATGGAAGGGCAGATAAAGTGCTTCCCAGATAAGGTCAAGTTAAAGGAGTTCATTATCACCAAGCCCTGATCATATGAAATGTTAAAGGGACTTATCTAAGAAGATAAAAAAATACGAACAGTAAAATGACAACAAACTCACAACTATCAACAACTGAACCTAAAAAGAAACAAACAAACAAACAAAAAACCCTAAGCAAACAACTAGAAAAGAACAGAATTACAGAAATGGAGATCACATGGTGGGTTATCAGTGGGGAGGGGGAGAGGGGAGAATAGGGGAGAAGGTACAGGGAATAAGAAGCATAAATGGTAGGTAAAGAACAGACAGGGGGAGGTTAAGAATAGTATAGGAAATGGAGAAGCCAAAGAACTTATTGTACAACCCACTGACATGAACTAATGGGGGAGTTCCTATTGTTGGAGGGAATGGGGGTACCCAGCAGAGGAGGGCAAAGGGGAGAAAATGGGACAACTGTAATAGCATAATCAGTGAAATATACTTTCAAAAGGAAAAGAAAAGAGAAAGAAAATTCAATTCTGAACAAGACCAGTTACTGGAGAGATTTCTATTCTCTGCTGTCATACTATTGATGGGTAGCATTGGGAAGATAGTACCTTTAGCCATTTTCAGGTCATAATCACAGTAATTGCACCATGTTCAAATAGGATACCAAAGGCCAGCTTTGAGACATCTTCAGTGAACGTAATAAGAGTGTTCCTTCTGCTGAACTGGCAGCACTATCCTTGCATGGTGCCTGCCCTTTGTCCTTTACTCATCTCTAGAGCTTTTCTCTCCTTCAAAAAGTTACATCTGCTTTGAGGATGACAGTGTTTACACAGCTGGCTTCCTGGGTTGGAGTAATGAAAGAAAAAAAGAGAAATTATTGTAATTTTTCAGTCATAAGCTAAGTCTTGATATTATGGTCATAACCTTAGCAAACTATTTTCCTGTGATAGTGTTATGAGAAATTTCAACCACGGGGCAGCAGCTGCAATTGCTTCGCTACCCTCCCTACCATTTTTCTTTTTGTTCAGAGTGTTCTAACCTCTGCTGGAGGCAAACTGAGCTGCCGTATCATTACAATGGACACTTACTTACTCCAGTGGTATCTGCTTTTAGTGTGATGGTTCTTTGAATAATCTGTTTTCATCACATCAAGAGCTAAGCCAGTCAGTTAACACAGAGGAAATATTAAAGGCAATATTTTTTCATTAAAGTAAGGCACGAGATAATCCATATGCTACTTTTTTCACTTAAGCAGAAAAGTGAAAGCAGTCAACAAAGTCTTATTGAGGAAGAAATAGGAAGGAAATTGATTTTAAAACAAACAGATGCTGCTGGTATGACATCTAGGAGATTGGGAATCTGGGCCACTTCAGGCTCTCATCTTTTTCACCCTCTCCTGAAGTACTGCCCACTTTTCTCCCATTCATTTCAGCCTGTCTCCCAATGTACCATCTGTCCACATCATCTGAGAAAGCTCACAGACAAAGAAGAAAATAGGGTAACATAAAGGAAGCCAAATTATGCTAACGAGTTATACTGGAGATCAGATACTATTATAGAACAGAAAGAATTTGTCTGCCTGGCCCTAGCAGAGCCGAACACAAAACACCAAGAATTGCAGTGGAGAAATATTTTATCATGAATGGTACTACCCAGGAGAACGAGGAGCTAATCCTCAAAAGCCTGAATTCCCTGATGGTGTGTTGGTTACAGCTTATACAGGGTAAAATCGCAAGACATGGTGCATTAGGGGTTCAGAGTCCTGTTAGGAGTTGATTGGTCAGAGGTGAGATAAGGGTAATGAATCGTTTCTTCAGGTCTTGAGGACAGTTCTGAAGTCTGTTCCAGTGTCCATCTGTTTGGCTTCGCAGGAAAGTAGCCAGAGGGTTGTTCCACCTTAGGCCTCAGGAGCTGAAATATGATTTAGGTCATGATGTTATCTTTAGCCTGCAGATGTACGGACCTTGTGACCATTAGTCAGGGCCCAGCTACTGTCTTCTGCTGCCTCAGGGGTTGCTGATTAATCTGATGAAAGGCTAGGTCTCTGATGGGTATATACAGAGAGAGATGATTTCTAGAGCTAGGATTTAAAGCTAAATTTAATCAAAGTTATAAGGACCATTGGTTTCAATATCCCTTGCCCTGTTGCTTTGCCACTGTGTACTGTCTCAAACATCTTCCTTGACATACCCTGTTCCCTCAATTCAGTTCACAGATGTAATTAATGCCTACACAGCCAGAATCAACCAGCCCAGAATAATGAACTCCATAATTCCAAGAACATAAACTTCGAGTTAAAAACTCAATATGACTAGAGTTTCTCACTGCAATGCAGAGAAGAATAAGTAATTCTTTTCACACAGAGGTCACAAATTTGTCAGGGAATGTAAGAATCTCTGCGATAGGCAGGCCTCCCTCCCACTCTTTTTGGGGGTGGGGGAGAAGAGTGAAGCTTGCCATAAGAACACTAGACCAACTGCCCCACAAATGAGGTTGTTAGGCAGAGATACCAATCTTCAGTCATTGTAATGCTTACCCCGAAGTGATCTTAGTAATTTGCTTCACCCACTTGTTTTTCTGTCCTCATGTTTTCATTGTTATTCGTCCCACTGTTATCTATGGAATTTTTCATGATTTAATTTCATCTGACTGTGGCAAAATCCATCCTTTGTTTAGGTGTCTCTTCAACAGAATGATTGCTCCATTATGCCAACCATGAAGGTTGCCGTTCCTTTATCATTCACAATACCTATCCACCATGCCTTTTGGCAAAGCCCTTGACATGCTTCTATTCTCCTACAAAACTCATCATCTGTCTGTGGATCTAGCTACAAATAAGTAAATGAAAGAATCTTTTCTTAATTATCTGTTAAGAAAAAAAAATCTCAGGCCCAAAGTGGAGTCACTTAACCCAAGACAGCAAACCAAAACTTAATCCCAGTTTTAGTCCCTCCCAGGAGTGTGACCTTAAACTGATTTGTAATTTCCTGATCAGCACTAGTGAGGTAGGTGGCCTGATAAGACCCCCTACTGCCCTCTCCCAAAGAGAGGTGGCCCTGCCTGAAAAGACCCTTTCCTTTCTTTGCTTTCTTGTTCCGCTCATTTTCTGCCTATGAAAATCTTTCATTTTGTACAGCTTCTCAGAGCACCCCTTTATTCACTAGATGGGGTACTGCCCTGTTCATAATCCTGCAGTAAAGCCAATTCGACCTTTAAATTCACTCTGCTAAATTTTTATTTATTAACATATCTAAAATCTGGAATTATGCTTCTTAGAACCACACATTTACATTTCCAATTATGCCATAGCATTGAATATACATCTTTACTTTTTTCAAAGCATCTACACAGTCTTTTGATGCACTCACTGCTCGGGGCCAGCTTCTGGGTTCTTATATTCAGTAGTGTTTGGGGCCTTCATGTCCTCCTTGAATTACTCTGTACCTAGTTTTACAAATTCCTTTCTCTCTTTCCTGTTTAATCTTTCATTTATGCAGATCAAATTGCCTTGTCACAAACATCCTTTACAAATACCTATTTGCCTATTTTTGTTATACTTTGGACATTTTACAAATACTTAAAAAAATCTTTTTTCTTAGGATCTTGTATGAATGCATCAAATAGCATCAGGCTTGGGAGACAGAACTGCTCAATCTCCATGATTTATTTGTGAAATGTCCCAGAGTAGAGGAATCCATTAAGATCCTGAAACAGTGAATTGCAGTAAAGAGCACATAGGGATGCATTTAGAAAACAATAATGACAATTATAGAAACAGAGAGGCTGGGAGAGGCATCCCCTGAGGCTGGGAATTAATCAAGGTGAGATGTCACCAGAACAGACAGGTTAGCCCTTCCCTGCCCCCAGCTTCCATTACAGCCAGATCTCTTGTTCCTGACAGTAAATCGAGGCAGAGACGGCCAAGAATAGGGGTTCTTTTTCTCAGAATGTCTTGTTTTTGGATGAAAAATAAAGAAAACTGCTACCACGTTTGGTACTGCTCATTCTTAAGGGAAGTGCCTGTGTAACAGTTAGATTATCTTTTGAAATCTATACACGCTCTTTCTACCTGCTGTGCTCAATTTCTGAACCCAGTGCTGTCATTAAGGAAAAATAGCAACCTTTGTTCTCTCCTCCAGGCACATGCTGCACTGTTTTTTTGTTTCCAGGGGTGGGGAGGAAACTTCCATTATTTTCTTAGATGAGGGAAACCTGACCAAGCCTTCTGTGTTTCTGGCTCCTTTTGTACATGGGCACTGGATACACCATAACTGAACTTCCCTGGCACGATTTCCTTCATGTATTTGAAAGTCCCTGATGAAGACATCAGGCCACTTACTGTAATGGATGGTTTTCATTCTCAGTGTAATAAAGGCACATTCCTGAGGCAGACATTTCTGTCAGAGATGGCAAATATCAGAAGTTTCAAAGGCTTAGTTCACATGTATATCCAAGCTTTCAAAGCTTGGCAGCATCTCTGGGATTTGAAAACCAGATTGGAAATCTGAGTTATATATTTTATACGTCTTAACTTAGCCTTCATTTATACACTGAGAGACCAGTTATGGGGAAATATCTATCTAAATAAATTAAAAATAACAAGCTTTGTGGTTTATTGAGATGTGATAAACATTTTGGTTGTGGAATACAAAACTTTTTTCCTTCTTTGTTTGTTGTTCAGTGTAGAAGTAGTTTAGACTCCCAGAGCTCATCTTTGAACATCTTTTTGTGGGGGAGGAACAAACTTTCCTCTACCTCAAGGTTCTTCTGGTGGTCTAAGAATCAAATAGACATGAGACAGATTAGCAAGAGAGAATAACCAAATTTAATATAAAATATCTGTGAATAAATTTTTCCAGTGATGAGAAGACCTGCACACACAAAAAATTACAACACACAGAAGAAATTGAAGAAGATATAAGTAAGTAGAAGCATATACTGTGTCCATGGACAGGAAGAATTAACATCATTAAAATGCCCATACTACCCAAAGCAAACTATAGATTCGATGTAATACCTACCAAGATACCAATGACATATTTTACAGAACTAGAATAAATATTTCAAAAATTTGTATGGAACCACAAAAGACCCTGAAGAGCGACAGTGATCCTGAGAAAGAAGAACAAAGTTGGAGGAATCACACTACCTAACATCAAACTACATTGTAAGGCCATAGTAATCAAAACAGCATGGTACTGGCATAAAAATGTTCACATAGATCAATGGAACAGAATAGAGGGCCCAGAAATAAACTCACACCTTTATAGTCAGTTAATATTTGAAGAGGAAGCAAGCATGTATAATGGGTTAAATATAGTTTATTCAATAAATGGTGTTGGGAAAATTGGACAGATACATGCTGAAAAATGAAACTAGACCATTTCACCACACACAAGAATAAATTTAAAATGGATTAAAGACAAAAATGTTAGAGTTGAAACCACAAAAATCCTAGAAGAAAACATAAGCAGTAAAATCTTGGACATTTCTCATAGCAGTATCTTTTTCTGATGTATCTCCTCAGACAAGGGAAACAAAAGAAAAAATAAACAAGTGAGACTACATCAAACTAAAATGTTTTAGCACAGCAAAGGAAACCATCAACAAAAGAAAAAGTCAATCAATGAAATGGGAAAACATATTCACCAATACAAGTGGAAAGGGGTTAACATCCAAAATTTATAAAGAACTTATAAAATTCAACACCAAAAAAAACAAACAATCCAATTTAAAAATGAGCAAAGGACCTGAATAGACACTTCTCCAAAGAGAACATACAGAGGACCAATAGACATATGAAAAGATGCTCAATGTCACTAATCATCAGAAAAATACAAATAAAACCACAATGAGATATCATCTCACATCTGTCAGAATGGTTATCATCAATAAATCAACAAACAAGTGCTGGCAAAGATGTGGAGAAAGGGGAACCCTTTTGTACTTTTGATGAGAATGCAGATTGGTGAAGCCACTGTAGAAAGCAGTATGGAGATACCTCAAAAAAGTAACGACAGAACTGCCTTATGACCCAGCAATTCAGCTTCTGGGAATTCATCCAAGGAAACCCAAAACACTACTTCAAAAGAGTATAAGCACCCCTACGTTGATTGTAGCATTATTTACAATCAACATGACACAGAAGCAGCCCAAATGTCTATCAGTAGATAAGTAGATAAAACAACTATTGGACATTTACACAATGGAATTCTACTTGGTCATAAAAAAGAAAATTTTAGCCTTTGCAACATCATGGATGGTTCTGGAGAACATTAAGCTAGGTTAAATAAGACAATCAGAGAAAGACAAATATTATATATTTTCACTCATATGTGGCATCTAATGAACAAACTGAACTAACAATCCCAGGAGAGACAGACTCATAGATGGAGTAGGCTGACAGCTCTGCAGTTGGGGAGGACTAGGGGGTAGAAGGATTGAGCAAAAAAGAAAAAGACCT
>VMDR010034576.1:0-11020 GCA_007922815.1 Macrotus californicus | reverse complement strand
ATCATAATTAAAAGGCCAAAGGTTAAAGATAAAGAGAGGCTCTTAAAAACAGCAAGAGAAAACAAGTTACCAGGTGGTTGCCAGATTGAAGGAGGGTGCAGGGAAATGGGTGAAGAGGTAAGGGGATTAAGAAGTACAAATAGTTACAAAATAGCCATGGTGATGTAAAGTACAGTGTAGGAGATGGAGTAGCCAAAGAACTTATACGCATGACCCATGGACATGAACAATGGTGGGGGAATACCCTGAGGGAGAAGAGGGGGCTGGATGGAAGGGGCAAGGAGAAAAAAAATCAGGACAATTATAAGAGCTCAATCAAAAATATAATTAAAAAAATAGTGACATAAAACCAAATATTGCAATAAAAAAAGACAATTATAAATGCCAAGAAAAAAATAATCATGAAAAAGTTACAACCTAAATATAAAGCAAACTAAAGTATGGCTTGATTTGACCAACTGATGAAATATAACAAGATACTAATTCGGCTTTGATGTGGACCATTCTCCTTCAGTGGCACCTGACATTAGAGCCACAGAAAAAAAAAATCTACTCCTAGCAGATAACATGGCTGACTGGGTGGGAATAACATTTAGTCACAATGAAGTAAATGCCATTTGTTGGTTTTCAGTTTGGGGGAACAACTTATGTTATAACTTGGAAGAGTTGCTGTGGTTATAGGCTTGAGTGTAAAGTTAACCACTGTGACAACAAAGAAAGTACAAGTATAACTGGCAGGAAGTGTGATAAGGAAGTGCCTCTAATCAGAGGTACTAATTCCTCATTAGGAGACGGTGCTGCAAGTTAATCAATCAAGAAAGAGAGTGAAAACAAACAGTACAAATACCGAACACTGAGGTGAGGAGTAGTGTGAGCTAACCCTTCTATTTCACACCAAGTGAGAGTGGTACCAGCATTGTTTTCTCCCACAGTTATGAAGGTGAACGACAGGATGGAAATACTAGAACAGAAATCGTCTGGATTGAAATGCTGGCCAGTTTTGAGGAATGGGACTGTCTCTGGACTCTCCCTTTCTCTTATAAACTATTCTGTGTTATGATGGGCTACCATGTGTTACTTTTGAAAAATGAAAACACAGAATTGAAAAAGAAAGAAATAGGTACCGCTCGTTCTCTTTTGGCTCTTTCCTTTTGGGCTAAACGTAGCAGCCAGAGAATGTCTTACTTGGGCCCGCTGTAAACTTAAACTATTTAATGACAATTTGGATTAGTACTACTTGAAAACCCTATTTTCCCTCCTCAGGCCACAGTAACCCTCTCCTTACAACCTCAGTTCTTTGCTGCTGCTTACAGCTGATGGCATTATTTATTTATTCAGAAAATGATGGCCTCCCTCGTTCATCTTGTCTCAGCTGTCTATACACGAAAAGAGAAAATGTATTTATCTATATCTGTAACTCTTTCCATATACTCTTGAAAGTAACTAATGCTTCTAGGTTTCTGCCTCCAAAGAATCTTGCTTTTGTATTTATTTCTTCTAATATTTTCTAGTTTTTCTCTTCCTGTGTACCTTTCCTTTGTATCTTAACAAAGGCAAAACATTTCCCTATCCTAACTACCTCCATACCAAGAAATGCCTGACCCTGTTTCTCCCTCCAACCACCACTACTTACTGGTTTTTAATGGCTCGCCTACCTCCATAAACTGAACGATTTCTATCGGACGCCGCCTTTCTTTTCTTGTTATGAAGTGCCTCTTTAATGGCCTCTCATCGGGCTTTTAATCCCACCACATTACACTAGGCTTCTTTCAGGGTTTCAGTGACCTTCTGCTAGCCACAGGCAACAGCTTCCCTTAGTCCTCATGTTTCCTGGTCCCTCTTCTCATGCATCTTTCATAATCCTGTATGAAGCTTTCTCCTTTCTCTGGCTTTGTTAACTTACTGGCTTGTTTCCCAGCTCCCTAAGGACAGTCCTTAGCTCCTTGTCCTTCTGTATTCATTTCCCTTAGCCATTTTAATTTGTTTCTAGTCTGATGGTTTCCAAAATAGGCCTATTTTTACATTTTTGTACAGACTATCTAAAATAACCTAAAATTTAGCTGATCAGAAACTGAAAACAGATTCGACCAGTTTTTCTTCCCACACTTTTCCCCAACAATTTCATCTTCTCTCAGTCCCCATGTTTATAACTTTACATTCTTTCTTCAGTCAATTCTAATCAGCCAGCAAATCCTGTTATGATTATTTTTAAACATTTTTCTCATGTTCATCTCTTTCTCCATTCTATTGGCCACTACCCACAAAACACTATGTGGAAAAATAGGATAAGCAGGAATTAATTATTTAGTAAGTCAAATATTACTTTATATGCAAAAGTAAAAACCCATCCACCTTAACTCAGTGGCAGGACATTTTATAGACCAAAGGGCTCTCTTATAACATTAATTCTTAGTTTATCTGGTTTGCAATATTGAGATTATCATATACCAGGCTTCTTTAAAATGAGGTACATCTATGCATAACTTAAGGCATCAAAGAACTCCATAAAAAAACATAATTTTTCAAACAGCAGGAAGTCTCCTGATAGGTTAGCTTTGAATGCATTGCATGAAGAGGTGTTTTCATTTAAAGGCACAAGTGACAAACAATTTCACTACACGAATGCTCATAAACTCCCAGATCAGACTGGTAAGCTCCTTTGAAAGCATTCCTCTGTGGCTCTGCTACACAGTCTCCTATCTTTAAGGTCTAATTGCTGTGACTGAGTGAGGTTGAATGATCAAAGTTGAAGAGAGTCATATCTCAATTTTACCAACTATTAGGTGCTTATCTACTACTCAAAAGCACTGCCAAGTAATTTTTGCTGTTTTCTGTTCACTAAAAAACACAGTCCTACTGCTGGACTTTCCCTTCACATTCAAGTATCTCTTTATCACTCCTACTCACTCTAAGGAAATAAATTCTAAGCATTTCAATAGGAAGATAATTCTTTAAATGAGAAAGACAACATTAGTATTATATTTGCTCATAACGATTAGCATCACTGATCCTTCCTGTCCTCACTTTTCAAAATAAACATTAGTTACATTTCTTGCTCTCTATAGCTGGTATTAGTTGTATTTATGTTTCTGTACCTATTCTATCTTTGGTAGAAGCTCCCAGGGGCCAGACGCACCTTTACCACTTCTTTTGTATGTTGCTACAGAATCTACTATTAAGACTGTTACAGTGGTCTTTGAATAAAGTACTGGACTGGCTGGCTAACTAGAGTGCCTCAGCTGGTCCTATATTCCATATAAACAACAACTTCTACAGCAGGCAATACAATAAGGTTACGGCTTTAATCAACAAGATTATGAAATATTGCTGAAGACTCTTCACAATGGGGTTGCCTCAAAGGCAGACACAGGTATGAGGACGAAATGCCAGTCCACCTGCTGGTAGGAGAGGCAATGGGACTGACTCTTCAGGTAGATGAGCAAGCAGGAAAACGGATAACATAACTTGTTTTGGAAGCAAGCAGCACGATGAGGCAGTAAAAACCCATCAGCATACATCACCCTATCATGGCCTAGTGTCATTCCCAGCCTCTATTAGCCCTCACTGCATCAGCGCAAGTCCCAGACACTTTATCCTGTTTATAATTGCTGATGAGCAGTAATAAGGCCTCCATGCCTCAGCTCCGTCCGTTCCACTTCAGCACCTACCTATTAGGTAATAACTTTTATTTACAGCCTTGCTTGATGTGCTGTGCTATTAGTATAGCTAGGAACTGAGTAGGGCAAAAAAAAAGTCTCCTTAATGGGTAGTATCACTGCAAGGCCCCGATGATTTATAATGCAGCTTTGTGGCTGTTCTATCTTGCTCCTTCTGGTAAGACTGCTTCGGGAAAAGTACATTTCTAACATGCTGTCCCCTAAGAGGCAGGCACACACGTGCTATGGAACAGCACCTGAAAAGACACCCCCCAGTCACACCTCCCCCATAACCCAGAAGTTTCAAAGGAGGAAAGGGGTTTTAAATTCCCCTGTTATCCTTTTAAAATAATGTTGGCT
This sequence comes from Macrotus californicus, assembly GCA_007922815.1. Taxonomy (NCBI): domain Eukaryota; kingdom Metazoa; phylum Chordata; class Mammalia; order Chiroptera; family Phyllostomidae; genus Macrotus; species Macrotus californicus. Next base: position 7,004 of record VMDR010034576.1, on the reverse strand, counting down.
CAGACCTTTTGCCCCTGTGGAGCAACAGAACAGCTAATTAATGGGAAGTTCAGGGCTTTCTCCTTGGTAAGAGTGCAAGCTATGACAAAATAAGTGACCATAACGGCAAAAACCCCAAGTTGTAACTGCATTCAAGGATCCACGCAAACTGAGTTAGCACAAATCAAGTAGACCATGAGCAGCTCAACACCACAGTCTGGGCTTCTCATGTGCACACACATCCAAAATAGCAATAAGCCTCATCACACAGCGTTTTCCTTTTTATACTAGAGTGCAATTTTATCTTTCAAGTGCAAAAATTCCTCTTGATCACACTAGCATCCTGGCTTCATATTCACTTATATCAGCCTGTTCTCAGAGAGGAAGTTGCAGCTTCTCAAATAAAACCCAAACAAGGCCTGTGAAACAAGACAATGACTTCAAGTTCAGCAAACTCATATATTACATGTGTAGCTAGCCTGTAACACAAGCAGAGCGACTGGTGGCAAGCGGACCTCACTCTTTTCAGGAGTACAAAGGAAAACAGTTAAGCTCTTTCTAGGCTTTTCTGCAATCTATACATTGTATGAGGTGCCTTTAAATTCACTTGGGAGACTGCTGGCCAAGATGGAGGCACAGGTAGACACACTGCCTCCTCACATAACCAGAAGAACAACAAATTTAAAAAAAAAACAAAAAAAAACCCAGAACTGCCAGAAAATCGAACTGTATGGAAGTCCGACAACCAAGGAGTTAAAGAACATTCATCTAGATCGGTAGGAGGGGTGGAGACAGGCAGCCAGGCGGAGAGGACTTGCAGCAAGGCAGTGGCTGGAGGACCAGGGCCGGCAAGGCTGCAGCTAGCGGGCAAGACAGCGGCTGGTGGACTTGGTGAGACGGCGGATCTCAGACTGAGTGGTCCCACATTCCCATGTAGATAAACTGGGAAGAACAACTGGGGCGAGAGACACACCACGCAACCCAGAGTTCCAGTACAGGGAAATAAAGCCTCAAACCTCTGATTGAAAACATCTGTGGGGGTTGAGGCAGCAGCAAGAGAAACTCCCAGCCTCACAGGAGAGTTCACTGGAGAGACCAACAGGCTCCTAGAACGTACACAATCTCACCCACCTGGAAATTAGCACCAGAAGGGCACAATTTACTTATGGGTAGCAGGGGAAGTGACTGAAAACCAATAGAGAGTGGAGTAAACAGCATTGTTCTCTTTTGGCCCCTCCCCCACATACAGTGTCAAAACGCAGCAATGTGGGTTGCCCCTCCCTGGTGAACACCTAAGACTCCACCCCTTACTATGTAACAGGTGCACTGAGACAAAAAGAAAAAAATGGCCCAAATGAAAGAACACTTCGAAGCTACAGAAAAAATATAATTAAGCCACAAAGAGATAGCCAACCTATCAGATGCACAGTTCAAAACACTGGTAATCAGGATGCTCACAGAATTGGTTGAATATGGCTGCAAATTAGATGAACAAATGAAGGCTATGAAAAGTGAAATAAAGGAAAATGTACAGGGAACCAGCAGTGACAGGAAGGAAACCAGGACCAAAATCAATGGGGTGGACCAGAAGGAAGAAAGAAACATTCAACCAGAACACAATGAAGAAACAAGAATTCAAAAAAATGAGGAGAGGCTTAGGAACCTCTGGGATGTCTTTAAACGTCCCAACATCCAAGTCATAGGGGTGCCAGAAGGAGAAAAGGAAGAACAAGAAACTGAAAACTTATTTGAACAAATAATGAAGGATAACTTCCCCCATCTGGCCAAGTAAATAGACTTCCAGGGAGTTCAGGAACCTCAGAGAGTCCCAAAGAAGTTGGACCCAAGGAGGAACACACCAAGGCACACTATAATTACATTAGCCAAGATTAAAGATAAGGAGAGAATCTTAAAAGCAGCAAGAGAAAAGGAGACAGTAAGCTACAAAGGAGTGCCCAACAGACTGTCAGCTGATTTCTCAAAAGAAACCTTACAGGCAAGAAGGGGCTGGCAAGAAGTATTCACAGTTGTGAAAGGCAAGAACCTACATCCAAGATGACTCTATCCAGCAAAGCTTTCATTTAGAATGGAAGGGCAGATAAAGTGCTTCCCAGATAAGATCAAGTTAAAGGAGTTCCTCATCACCAAGCCCTTATTATATGAAATGTTAAAGGGACTTAACTAAGAAAAAGAAGATAAAAAATATGAACAGTAAAATGACAACAAATTCACAACTATCAACAACTGAACCAAAAAAACAAAAACAAAAAACAAATTAAGCAAACAACTAGAACAGGAACAGAATCACAGAAATGAGGATCACATGGAGGGTTATCAGCAAGGAGGGGTGGGGAGAGAATGGGGGAAAAGTACAGGGAATAAGAAGCATAAATGGTAGGTAGAAGATAGACAGGGGGAGGATAAGAATAGTATAGAAAATGCAGAAGCCAAAGAACTTATATGTATGACCCATGGACATGAACTAAAGGGGGGAATGTGGGTGGGAGGGGGTGTGCAGGGCGGAGGGGAATAAAGGGCGGAAAATGGGACAACTGTAATAGTATAATCAATAAAATACATTTAAAAAAACTCACTTGCCATCATTTACATCTTGAGATCAAATCATCCAATTAGTCAGTGCCTTGCTACCTCATTCTATTCTTTAATATAAGCAACAACTCAGGCAGATTTTTTACAGAAAAAACCCCTCCCAAAAAAACGTAGTAGATTATTTCCCTTCCCCAGTTATTCATTCAATGGCCAAAAACCACATTCTGTCAGCAAACACACACTATGGTATACTTTGGTAACCTATCCCATTTTTTGATGATAAAACATAAGATGCACCTTTTAGATTAGAAAAATTTTTGCAATATTGCCAAATATTTGGTATTCATTTTTGCCCCTGCCCCAGCAATCAAATAAACTACTTCAGGACCCAAGATGCAGAATGCACAAGGTAAAACTTTTAATATAGTCATACCTCGGTACTTGTCAGCTTCAACTTGTCAAACTCAGTACTTGTTGCATTTTGATGAGAAAAAAATGATTCAGCACCTGGCACTTGCTCAGGTCTAACTGCACTTGCTAGAGCCTGTATGAGTCACAGCACAGCTCCACAAAAGAAAATGCTTCATCATTCAGTATTTGTCGGTTTCAGCACTTGTTACGACTTCCAGGACAAATTAATGAGTACCAGGGTACCACTGTACTTTTTTTCTTTGCCATGAGAGATTTACTGTTTTGATCTTTCTTCAGTGGTTACATTAAATGCTAATAAATATGAAAGGTTTATATTTTCCCTAATATTCTCCTGACAGGAACTTGCATATTACATAAGTAGGTCAAATTTCTATCTTTCTGTCTCAAATGTTGATACTGGAGACCTTTAAGAAAGCTGTACCTTAAGGACCAAAAAGAAAGAATAAAAAAAAGAAATGAATTACATAGCTGAATCATACCCAAATCTACCTTTCTTTAAAGCTCTACAGAGTCCTTCCTAGAAGTCATTTACAAAATCTTATATTGACCAATATACTTTGTAGTCACTGACTCGACCCTCTAGGATTAAATGTGCTGGTTGAAATGTTTCTATGAGTATTGACTCTACCAAAAGATAAAATACACAACTGTAGGTATTTCTAAGATTTACAGGGCTACCTCTGATTTAACACTGCCACCCTTTAGCTTCTGAATCAATTTTAAAGGTCTTATATAAACCTCATGCTAACATAACAACAATGAAACATTCCTCTTTAAACGGCTTCTGAACATTGATGTGGAAGATGTTTAGCACATCAATCTTCTCTTAACTCACAGGTGAAAGGGGGTTTCTCTTCTTGTCTTTGTAAAAACAGACAAATATCACAAGCGGGTTGCCTGAGAGAAGTGAATCAAAAAGGGTTTTTTGGGGAAAAAATGGAAACAAGGAACAATACAAGGCTATCTAGTTCATGTCACTGTTCATCATGCTGAAAGAAAAATAGGTGACCTAAAAGGGTAACCATGTGCTTAAAGAAATGAAGGGAAAGGGAAGAAGGAAAGGGGAGGGGAGGGAAGGGGAAAGGAAAAGAAAGGCAAGGAAGGGAAGGGGAAGGGGAAGGGGAAGGGAAAAAGGAAGAGAAGGGAAGGGAAGGGGAAGGGGAAGAGAAGGGAAGGGAAGGCAAGAAAAGGCAAGGCAAGACAAAGCAGACACATGATATATAAACTGAATTAACGTGCTCCTTATAGAGTGAAAAGATGATACTTTCTGGAAAAATCTGGTGTTTAATGGGAGTTTCTAGTCCCATCTGCCTTCATCCCAGGCAACACTACAGCTCCCTAAGGTCCCACAAATGGCTATTTTACTTGAGAGCCTATTAACTATAATCACATTTTTAACATACACAGAGCATTTTAAAACCATCATTTTTCAAGTCTATCAGAGAGAATATTATTTACTTAACATTATTTGCTGGAAGAAGAGTAAGAGTGAATAGAGATACAGTGGAGCAAAAGTGTGTAGACAGTACCGTCAAGTCTGGAAGCTTGTTTTATGACTTTTTAATTTTAACTTCAGAAATAAAAGGACTATAAAATGAAAAAAAAAGAGCTACAGAGTGGTAAAATAGGGGAGGATGAATTTCCTTTCTCCATATGCTAAAAAGTCTACCCCTTGATATATCCAACCCAGGCCCTAGAGCTAAGAGTTAGTCGGTCAATGCTTCACTTGGAGGGAGTGGAGTCCTTGGGTCAGTCACTGTTCAAGGATCCTGCTGGAGAAACGATTTCTCCACGGAAATTTAAGACCAGACATGGTCTGGCTGTCCATTGCAGCTTAAATTTTAAAGTTCACCAATAGCAAGCTTTACTAAATAAAAAACAAAATAACTTTTGCTGTAACTTTCTGCAAATAAGTCTTATGAAAAAGTTATATATGTCTTTAAATAAAAAAGCCTAAGAAAAGGTAACAGGCCTCCCTCTTTTCCCACAAGGCACTTTAAACATAAAAATATAACTTCCTGAATATATTCATCTAAATATCCAAATACCTTCCAAATAAAGTTGCCTGAAAAGGATGACCACAGCTCGGATTACAACGTTTTGGCTTAAGGTATAACTTGATAATTAGAAAAGACGAAGGACAAAAGGTGGTTTGTTGCGAAGGAAAGTAAACTCTTTTTCTTCACAATACACTCATTCTTGGCAGGAATGTTGTGAGAATTAACAAGGGAACATGTGCAAAACATTCAAAGCTTTCTGAAGAAATGGAAGCTCTCTCTAGTAATCTGCAGGTGCAATATGCTTTAACTCACACATTCTAACCAAAGCAACCTGGGACTTGCCACCATTTTTCAACTCTTTGCTGACTGGAGATATCCCAGAGCCCTACAAAGCCACACACACTGTCACTGAATCATTCTCTGCTTTAAATACCGAAATGACCGTGGTGCTGCTGGTTTTTTCCATCTAAAGATTACAGACCTTAACTGTTAATAGTGCTATGTGGCCAAAAGCCAGCATGTAAAGAAAAGCCTTTCTCACCTAGTTCACAAATACAAACTATCTGTCCTTTGCCACTACTGCTTTTTGCAACCTGCCTCTTAGACTTCTTACACTTACAGTTAACACAAAGCAATTTTTTAAAGAGTTCCCTCTCACACTTTGATAGTGGTAGACCAGCCACTCTACACTTCTTTCCACCTGTCTAAATTACAATACACTCTGATCAGCAGTCGTCCCTGGAAACATAGAAATGTTAATCAGCCACTCAGGCTTGTAATTATGGACCTAATGCTATTTTACTAAAAAGAAAATGACCTGTTCACTGAAAAGGTCACTAACCATTTTTTGAGAGTACACTCCCACCTATTTCACTATATACCTTTAATAAGTATATATTTATATGTATATTTGCTGATTTTAAACTGGACTAATATATAATAATAAAATGAATCTGAAAAATAGAAACTTTGAAAGACTGAGATAAAGAACTTTTACTACTTTCTCCTCATACCTCACAGACTGTATACACTATATACCCTTCTTCAGAGAATGCTGACTTAAAGAACCACTAAGTATATTCCTAAGTACCCTTTTTTCCTAGCACACATTATTACTAAGCTGGAGGCTGCTTTAGGTCCAACCTTGTATTGCAAAGATTAGCTTGGAGGGGGTCAGTGAGATCTAATTCAGAAGTTCTCACTCCATGGAATAAATGATACCACTATAAGGTAATTATTTATGGATCTCTATGCCTGAAGCCTCGTGCTCTAGATCTTTGGGAGAGCTATTGGTACTGTGTCCTTCACAGTAGAAGCACCACAGAGCACATGTTAGAGGCATGAGTCCTCTCTTGAAGAATCTAGACATAAAATACAAGAACACTTCAGCAAAGTAGCACTATAACTGATGATGATCCTAAGAAAAATGCTAAGAATCCCCACCGTGGGCAACCTGCTGATTCCCAGACATGCAGAAAGATGGAGACAAAGAGAGTCAACCTGCAGTTCTCAAAGCAAATCATTCAGTTTACCTTTATAAATCAGGAAGCTCTGTCCTCTAGTGTCAGGGCCATCATTTAAGGCTGAGGCAGTAAGGCTAGTTTAAGAAGCCTGAGGGGGCATAGATAGGCTTCTTGAAAAGTACAACAGGCTGAACTTGATGGCCTTTAATATCCAAGCTGAGAAATCTCAACTTTCCTTCAGGCTTTTTAGAAGATGGCCTGCACATTGCATTAATTTCCTTTCAAGCCAAAAATTCTCAATCTTTTTCTAGTTAAGAGGTATGCAGTCACCTAAAAGAATGCCTGAAAATGTGTGACTGAGAGCTCAATTCCTTGCTTATATTTCATTTTGTGGAGACCTAAAAATATTACCATCAGTTCTTACTATAATACTGAAATGCAACAAAGAATGTGACCAATATAAAATCAATTAATTAAATTAGATATGGCAATGAATTTTGATACTTCTCATCTTTTCTTCTTTCCAACTAAATTACCTACTGATGTGTTACCCACAGCATTTAATGGTTGGCCACTGTAT
>VMDR010034575.1:0-11021 GCA_007922815.1 Macrotus californicus | reverse complement strand
CTGATTAAAAAATATGTACACTGCTTTCTGTTCCCTTTCCATTTATTGGAAGAAAAGTTTCTTGTCTGTTTTCTTTTATTCCTTTTTGGTTATTATTGAAAGGAAATTACCCAGTCCTGCTACAACAGTTTAATTGGTATTACTTTGTTAGTACAGAGATGGGGTCACTGATATTCCAAAATATCAATTATTTGCATTAAATACTTTTCCTTGTAAACATCTCCACAGTAGATTTATTTTACAAAATAATTTTTGATCAAACTGGTATGTAATATAAATACTGTTGAAAGAGAAACAAACTTTTCTCTACTCTCAATGTTCCTCTGCTGGTCTAGTAATCAAATAGCAAGAGAAAATAACCAAATTTAATATATACATATGTATGGGAACCCTGCATTCATGGGTAAGTCAGAGGTCCCTACATGCAGAAGTTCAGAATAGAAACAGGGATTGAGGTACATAAGATATCCTGAGCTAAGAATGAGGTAAAGTACACCAAGGGCTTCAAAGGGCCATTGCAGGATGGTAAGAACAGCAGATGTTTAGTAAATAAAAGTTTTCCCTGTCCTATAGATTGGTCAAAAGAAGTTATCTCTGATAATGGCTTATTATGGGCAAGGTCTCTAATTCAAATTCCTGTAGGTAGTTAAGGGAGGGGCAGAAGCGTGTCTTGAACCTGCAGCTAAAGTTACCATTAGCTCAAAGTAATATGTATACCATTGAGTCACATCTTAGGGTGGCTCACTCTGGACCCCCACAATGCAAATCAACTAATGTTAGAAAAGATGACTGAGGCTATTCAGGGAAAATGATTTGAAAATAAATAGTTCAAGTTGCTGTGAAGAGGATCATTAGAATGTTGTTAATGGACATGACATCTCTTTGCAGAATAGGACATCTATATGCTTGTAAGAATGCAGGATATGACAGGCTAGAACTTGAGACACGATTTGAAGAGCTGTTATGTTATCTTTTTAGTAATCTCTGCAATTTGGTTCAAAAACAACAAAACCAAAACAAATATTTTATTGTCATGGGACTCGGTTTAATCACTTCTGACTAACACTACCAAGGTGTTTTTGGTGTTCTTTTACTCTTTCCCTGAAGGTCCTCATTGTTGGCCCAGTCTAGGAAATAAACATGGGTTATAAAATTATAGGGCACTACACAGGAACAGAAACCATCATAGAAACAAAAAGGCAATCTACTCAGTGGGAGAAGATATTTGCAAATTTTATATCTGATGAGGACTTAATATCAAAAATATATTGAAGAACTCATAGAACTTAATAACAAAAAAGAAAACAAACTGATTTAAAATGAGTAGAGAATCTAAACAGACATTTTTTCAATGGAGACATGCAGTTGGCCATCAGGCACATAAAAAATGTTCAGCATCATTAATTATCATAGAAATGCAGATCAAAACCACAATGAAATATTATCTCGCATCTGTTAAAATGTCTATTATCAAAAGGACAGGAAATAACAAGACTTGGAGAAGACGTGGAGGAAAGGGAACACTCCTACACTGTTGGTGGGAATGCAAATTTGTGCAGCCACTGTGGAAAACAGTATGGAGATTTCTGAGGAAATTAAGACTAGAACTACCATATGATCCAGCTAGTCCACTTCTGTGTATTTATCTAACAGATATTAAAACACTAATTTGAAGAGATATATGTAATGTATGTACCCCTATGTTCATTGGCCATACCCAAAATATTGACATCCATTGAATATCATCAATGGATGAGTGAATAAAGAAAACACGGTAGTAACATACAATGAAATACTAAGGAATAAAAAAGAATGGAATCTTGTCATTTGTGACAACATGAATGAACCTTGAGGGTATTATATGAAGTAAAGTAAGATGGAGAGAGACGAATGACCATATTATTTCACTGTATGTGGAATCTAAAGCAAAAGAAACAAACAAAGCAAAAACAAACTCACATATAAACAAAATAAAAAGCTGTTTACCAGATGTGACCGAGTTTGGATAGGGAGGAAATGAATGAATGTGGTCAATTGTGTAGTAAAAGACAGCAAATAGACTTTTGGTGGTGGTCATTTCATAGCACATACTGATGTTAAATTACAATGTTGTACACCTAAAACTTATATAATGCTGTATATTAATTTGTCTTCAATGCAAAAATTATAGGGTACTATCGCTGGCTTATAAACTAAGGAAAATATCAGTTGCTTTCGAAGGCAGCCAGCTCTTGCAACCATATAAGGGATATGGTTGTCTCAACACTGTATAATTTATTTAAGTCCCAATTAAATTTGTTGGTTGTAAGCTAAGGTCCCCAGGGCTCATATGCTCATTAAATCTGTTTAATGTGCTTATTAAACTACACAAATCTCTTGCCTGATCAGAGTTGTAATTTACTTTCTTAGGTTGAACACAGGCACAAGTATTTATGGCCACTTGGCTTGTTTCTGTAACATAAGTTTCAATATTGCATTTTAACCCTTTTTAATGCTACAATCAGGGAACAGAGCCAATGTTCCTTTTAGAATACACCCTGTTACATTGAGTTTTTATCATCAGCATTTATCATAAATTCCGCAGGCATAACTTACTGGCAAATTATGCAAAGAGTTAAAATGTTTCATTCTGTGTGACAGACACACATAGAAACTGTGTGTGCAGCCACGTGTGAAGGTGCTTATGTTATTTTTACAAAGTGTCTACACTATTGTGATATGATTGAAAAATGCACTGTGATTTAAAATCCAAAGTCCTCACAAGGGCCTTGCAAAGTCCTCCGCGATTGAGCCCAGCCTTCATTTCTTTCAACTTTCCCACTCATCCATCATACTTCAGTCCATCGGTTTCCTGTTGTTCTTCACATTCAGTATTCCACACACATCAGTTAAGATCAGAATAGCTGGACCCCAATTCCAGAGTTTCTGATTTAGTAGGTTTGAGGGAGAGGCCAAAAATTTGCCTGCTGACCAGGTTCCCAGATGCTGCTGGTGCTGCTGGTTCGAGGACCTCACTAAGAGAACCGCTCAAACTGAGGGGCTGCTTCTCACTTCAGGCCTTTTTCAATTTCTGTTTCCTCCACATGGACAGGTCTTCTGCAGGTGCATTTCCTGGATACCATTCAGGTTGGTACTCAACTGTCAAATCCTCAGAGTGGAATTTCCTGACAAATGGCCTACCTAACAGAGCACTCCTGTGACTCAGTCCTGCTTTATTTATCTTCATAGAACTTTTCTCTGTCTGCGACTATCTCTATGTCTCTTTTGAACACACATTCACATCACACATTATAAAAACATGTGTTTATATAATAAATACTATATAATATACTTATACATAAGTAAATATAAAGCTATGTTGTTTATTCATCTATTTGCATATAATCTACCTTCTGCACAAATATGTAATATCCTTGAATTTTTGTTTATTTACTGCCATGTCCTCGGTGAGTACAACATACCTGTCACATAATTGACTTACAACAAATAATTGTTCAATGAATGTATACATTGTAAATTTGTATACTCCCTTCTGCTCCCCCCTCAAAAAATGAGTAATGCTCAAACAGTTATGAAGACTAAAATTTGAGGCTATAAAAAAATAGGTTATATAAAAAGCAAAGTAAATCAGTCTTTATGAGCAGTGGAATGGTATAAGAGAAAGAACATTAGACATAGAATAGTAATTCCTGGATTTCGGCTCCAACCACATACCACTTGCCAACTGTGAGAATATGGACAAATCTCACTTTCTTCACCCATGCAATGGAAATTATAATGACTACGTGGTTATGATGATTAAATGAGATAAGACTTTTAAAAAACTGTTATTTGATAGGTATATAGTACACATTTGTTGGCTCTGAAAAGACTAATCTCCTTTGACACAATCCTTTAAGTAACAGAGCTTAATATTTCTTGATATCTCCAAATGATTACACGTATCTACAAAGTTCCATTGTGCTAGAGAATTCACTAGCACAGAAATTGAAGCATTTGCCTTCTGATCACTTTGTATGCCTTAACATAGATGTCAGAAAGTTCTTACTTGTTTAACAGTTTATATTTTATGGCCTGCAAAACCAAAGGTTCTCTTCACTTAACATTCTTCCACTTTGAACCTCTTATTTCCATTCTTTTACACATCCAGGCTTTCTTTAAGAGAACTATCCTTTTATAGTATATAATTCATCTATACTTCTATATTTGTTACATTATATACCTGAGTATGGGGAGAGAATAGATACTACCTGAAAGAAAATTTCTGGGTGAGACATCTACTGTACTTTTCCTTTTACTTGAACTATACTGAGGCTTATTTTTAATTTCTTAATATGAGTGGATGCTCTACCATTATGCCAATAAGCAGAACAATTTAACAGTGGTGATTTGGGAACATCCGGGCCAAAGGAGATAGCATTTCTTCCTGCCAGAGGCTGTTTTCATGGTTTTATTGGGATATGACCTATTCCTTTCAAAAGCAAGCATACTTCTAAAATAACTCTCGAGAGGTGGTGTGGCTTAATTATTGTAAGAATGTATCACAGATCTTCACTGAATCTATTTGTATAACATTGAGTAAAAGTTATTGTTTTACACAAAATGGAGATAAGAAAAGCATCTATATTATATGTTTGTTGTGAGGATTAAACGAAACTGTAGACATAAAGTTCATATGGCATGCATTCAATAAAAGCTATTAATATTATTTCAGAAAACTTCCTTCTCTATTTTAATCATCCTCCTAAAACATGGGGCTCCAGTTTGACCCAACCCTCTTCAGGAGCTGCATTCCATAATTGTCAATTAACTTTCATCTTTATTACCCTAAAAATAAAAAGCCCATGTGAAAGACAACAAGTATTTATTTGAGATCAAAGCATTGCAAACAGGAACAGAAATTTTAGGCAGAAACCCAATTGTGTCCTGATTTCAGGGTGAAAACTTGGAGATTTTAATGAGAAAAAAGGAATGGAAATAATTATATAAATAGAATACCTCTCCACTGGTGCCAGCAAGCTGTTTAGTTATACATGTGGTTATTGGCGTCTGAAGACTTTCCACAGTCATCTGTTCTGGGGTCAACACGCCTGCTTTCTTCTGCCTCTACAAACAGGAGTTTGCAGAGTGTTGGTTTAGCCCAGCCCCGAAGCTACTTTGCCTTGTTCGAACATTCCAGAGTTCCAAGGAGTAAGCTCTTCAAGCCAGCTCCTCTGGAATAGCCACTTTGTTTCCATTTTAAAATAGATCCACTGGAGTCAACTGTTCACACCTTCAAGTGGCTCCTGCCAGCCAGGGAAACTAATCAACCTCAACAAAACTGTCGCATTGTGTTCTCTTACCTTTGCGAATTCCATTGATTGATTCTAAAATCCCCTTGTCTCCTCCATTGTGTGCTGTGCTCTCATTAGTCTTAAAATAACCTCCTTTTCAAGAAGTCTTTCCCAGTTCATTCCCTCTGACACAGGTCCTCCCAACATTTGAAATTTGTATATTTATAGTCGGCTTGGTTTCTTGAATTAATTTTTTTCATTGAGAGAACAGATTTATTTTTTTATATTACTCCATCCTTTTAAGCTTCTCTTACAGATGGTAAGTGCATAGAAATACATGATGGGAACTTATTCATGTCTCATAAAAGATACCTTAGCACCACGTGTATGAAAATTGCTAGCCATAGTGTCTACATTTCCTTTATTGATATGACAATTGCCTTTTGAAAATGGAGTACTTTTCATTAATATCTTTAAATGATCTTTTCTAGTAATAGGACCAACACATCATTAAAGTTTTAAAAGCATACAGAAATGTTATATATTTGATGTGATAGTTAGGATTAGAAACCACAAAGAGGCCTAAGAATCTGGTGATTTATCATTCAGAGTTCATCTCAGAACTATAAAATGAACTTTTTTTTTATCGTTTTCAGGTCCATTTTCTCTCTCACCAATCAATTTATACTGTACAAACAAATAGACATCCTGCCAGAGATTAAAGCAAACCAGATATGGCTCCGTGAACTGCTGATATTGGGTTTCATATGTCCTCCAGATTGCTAGAAAACATCATTTACACTTCAGGATGCTTCACAATAAACTGTCCCCTTGGTGAAGCCTGAATGACTTTCCAGTTGATACCTAAACCCTTAATACCTCATTCTCATTCTTAACACAGTTGCATGCCTATAATCAGACTTCCTTCTAACACAGGCAGTGCAGCACCAGAAATGTTTAGAGAGCACTAAAGGGTCAAATGTCTGCACTCCCACACAGAAAGTTCTCTGTTTTACCTATCAGTTCATTTCTTGAAAATAAGTTAATCGTAAAATATTTTTATAAGGTCATCAGCCTTACCTTGTTGATGTAATGAGTGTGCAATTACAATAATGTTAGTGAGTTTTATTTATCCATCTCCTCCAATAAGGGTAGATTGACATCAAAAATAATTGAAATGATTGAGCATATTACATTTGAAGGTTTTGGGAAGTTTGACATTTCTCAGCAAATTATGATGGTTTAGTGGCTGAATCTTTGTGTTCATGTATGTTGCATCCAACAGCACATATTTTTTTTTACTACTGGCTACCAAGTGCTATGCCAGGTCCTGAAAAAACGAAGAGAAATGACTATTCCTTCAAGGAGCTGATGGTCTAGAACTGAGGTCACTGAAGTTATGCTATTACGATCATCAGGCCACAGTTAAAACAGGAAAAATAAATTGTAGTCAGCAAGCTGAGGGAATATTTCTCAAAGATTAGCTTAATTTAGAAGGCAATTTACCTAAGCTATATTTATGAAAATGCAGTTCCCTTCACAAGGTTTCTTAATTCTAAATGTCAAAGATTACATGAATTTTTGGTCATTAAATGTTTACCCAACATGCATTTCTGTCAGTATTCTCTCTTTACCACAGTAGCTCTTAGGAAACCAAGGGAAGTAATCAAACTCAACCAAATAAATCATCATGGGTGTCAATTTGTCTTCTAGAAGGACCTTCAAAATGATTTTACTTGTAAATCTTTGCCTATGATTTTTTGCACCTCATCCTTTCAAATCACTATTTTGTTATTGAAATACAGAAGTATACAAGCACAATGGTATTAGTGAAAAATTTGCAAATAAATAAACCATACAGGTTGGTCCATGCTCATTTTTTTAACTCAAAAAGACATGAGATAATACCACGTTAGAATATAAAATCTGTTATTTCTCAAACTCCTTAGATTTCCTTTGTTAATATGTTAATTTCCTAAATGCCCTTCAACTTCCAGCACTTAGAATAATAATGTAATGTTAATTCCTACGTGTGTTTGAAAAACCCTATGGTGAAGGCATGCTCTACCAGAAACCATTTCTCCTTTACAGATCTCTGAAGCATGTGATATAGTTAGACCAATTTTAGGGTTAAAAAATTTGAGTTCTGGCTTGTCTAATATAAACCAGCCCGTAAGTGACTCAGTTTGAGACCCAGATCTTAAAAACCAGGCTTCGCAGCCTGGACTTTCATCAGAAATCTTAAACTGGCCATGATTTATGTAAGAGACCTGAGATACAGTCACTCTTAACCTATTCCTTTTCTGTTCTGCAGCTTAAGGATTAAGGTGCTATACCAATGAAAAGCATTTAAATCGGAAAATTTAAATGAATGATTTTGTAGAGAAGACTGACTCCTAGCATTCAGGAAAATGTATTTCCTGCTAAGTATTGAAAAAAATAGAGAAATATATAAACTTAAAATCCTTCCCTCTCTAACTGAATTCATTCCAATTTCATTTTAATACTAGACCTCAGTAGATTTACAATTATCATATATAAATTTAGGACTTTGAAACATCAAGAAACTTATCCTCTTACAGAATGAATGAATAATGACAGGATGAATGAAAGCTGAGTCACGCAAAATGTTGCTGCTCCCCAATTCTTCTAGTCCTTTTCTTCTTTTAGAACCTTCTCTGGGCAGTGCCATACACATCTGGCTCCCTAAAATTCTTCACCTAGTTTCTCTTGAAAGAGGTTCCCTCACATTTTCCTACTCACCTTTCCGTTTGGGGATGTAAAATTCCCTTATTTCCATACTACTTGTATAGTTTGTATCTTTGCCTCTTCCCTGACCCATGATTGAACTGTAATTTGGATTATGCTGTGTTTAGTCTCCCTGGGGCAGACAGTCTTCAGACAATCTTACTTACTTAATGCTGAACTATTGTTCACCTTTAGCACAGTCTTTATTGATAGCTTAAGGAAGGAAAAATACCTTTCCTTCTACTCTTCTAAGATCTTGGCTGAGACCCCACTGTTACAAAAGACGGAATAACAGGAGAAAAACAAGCAGAAGTTTCATAACATGTGTACCTCCTGTATACATGGGAGATACACAGGAAAACCAGTAACTCTCTGAAATGTCCCTAACCACTACCTTAAGCTAAAGATAAAAGATGTGGGCATTGTGGGAAAGGCCATTTATGGGAGGTTACCAGAAATACACAATAAATGAGAGTAAGGTTGGATACAGATTTACATTTTTGCCTTCTCCATTGATAACAGCTTCTACAGGTTTAAAATCATCCTTCTCTTCCTGGGACAGAGACAGAACATTCTTACAGATGAAGAGTTCTCAGACAAATGTAAATGTTTCAAAGAGGCAATTTCTGCTCACTTTCCAGAGCTTCACCTGTGTCTGTTTTGAACAAACAAATGAACACAAACGCATACACACAGACAAGAGTATGGTAGTTACCAGAGGGAAGAGAGGTGGGTAGATAGTAAAGGGTTGAGGGGGTCAAATATGGTGATGTACCCAGGGTAGGTCAGACCAGAGGTCTCTGGAAAACAGGGGAGACCCCGGGAAAACGGGAATCCTTAAGGCAAAAAGGCAGGAGGGCTGGCAAAGGTGCCCATGGAGCAGAAGGCATAGCATTTAAGGCACATTGCTTAACAAAGGGCAGAACACAACAGCCCTTGCCTTCCCAAAGGGAGGGTGTCCTGCAAGTGGGCAGGTTAAACCAGGGTTCAGGCAGCAGGAAGAAAATACATGAGTCATGGGGATGTTTGACACGCCTTTATTTCAGGGTGGGCAATCCACACGCAGGCGGAAAGTCTTGATTCTCTTATATACTAAGTGGACACAAAGCCATCAGGGTGCCAGCAGGTTACATAACAGAGCTTGATTCTGTGTGTGTGGGGCCTTGCTCAAGGTTATATGAACACTGCTGGGTCATAGTCGCCTGGACATCTGGGTGAGGGAGCCTGACTAACTTCATCAAGACTGATTTAAAATTTTACATTAGGTATGGCAAAGTATATGACAGAAAATAGAAAAGATCAAAAAGTTGATAATCCCTTCGCATTTTTATAAATTTATTTCTCAAGAAAGATTTCATTTAGAGTGACTCTCATCCACATTTTTCTTTGGACACAGACACCAGCCTGTGATTAAGAGTCAAAAATCAAACTGACATGAGCCTATATTTGCCATAATTACATTTAAAATAGACCCCCCCCCCAAATCTGGAACTCGATACCCTTTTCATTAAGTGTGATTTCTATTTGTATCTTAATTTGCCTTTGAAATGGTGAAGAGAGAATAAAGAAGCATCTGCTGGTTGTTACCATCAGGTGAGGAAGCCAATGTCTTGTTTATAAATAAAGCTCTGACCACAAACTGAGACGCTTTCATCTGTCACTGTGAGCACAAAAGTATTATTGTCATTACTTTCACCTTTCTCACTGCTCTAATAAATGTAAAGAAATAAAGTATTTACAAATTGTTATTGACAAACTTTGTATTTCCACCAAAGAAAATTATCCTGTCACTTGTACAAACGCTATGCTCCAATTCACCATTGCTCCACAATAACCAGAGCCAAGACAAATGGCTGCTAGATGATGTTGAATTATTTCTGGATGACAGAGGACAGAGCCCAGCCCCACCTCTACACTTCTGTTGCCATGGTTTTCAAATTAGATGCTTCCATGGTCAAAACAGACTCTCACTGTTATATTCATCACCATTTAACTACAAGAGCCACTGAGCACATCTATGATCTTTCTTGCTCGTGATGGCAGACAAAATGAACATAAATGATTAGAAAACACCACCTGCTCGGTGCTTAATGCAGGAGGAAGAAAGCAGCTGTGCCATTTGGGATGGAAAACACATTAGCTTAAACTCAGCATGCCTCTTATACAACCAACCACGAAAATTGCAAGATACTGAGGGTATAGGATGAAATATTGTTGGACAGATAGCACCTGTTTTCTATTCAGGAATTTCTGTCAGAAGACTGTCAAGCACAGAGTAACTGGTGAGGCCACCATGGAACTTCCTCTAGATCTCAATACTTGCTATTTAGAATATGAAAATAAGAGTTCTTGCGAAAGCAATCAGTCACCTAAAAAGTGCATCAGAAGAACCAAAACATGGCCCATAGAGGACTTAGTTGTCACTACAGCTGCCCTGTTGTAAAGAGTGAAGGGAAAGATTGTTTTCAGCAGGCTTTCATGACTCAGAAAATTTTCATTTATTTCGACAATTAGATGAGAAAGCTACAGATCATATGGAGTGATACCTTGAGTCTTGGGCATACACAATTCACTGGAGTCATTGAACTTCGAATGGACAGATTAGTTTCATCACTAACAAACCAAAGTTGCCTCTTTCCTCTCTTAACATGCTGACCAGAGAATTAAAGATTCTCCTTTCTTAATAAGCCTTTTTTTTAGTTACTTTATAATCTTTTTTCTAGATGTCACCTTCAATTAGATAAGTGATACCATTTGTAATAAAATTGCATTTGACTAGTAGTTATTGATTTCATTTTAAAAAGTTGATCTTGAGTATTATATTTTACATGTTATATTTTACATAGATATCTTCAGTTTAAATACAAAAAAATTCACAGTTACTGAATTCGTTATTTTTCTTTGGAATACATTAGCAAAAGTCAAACTACTATATATTTCAAAACTGAGCAAGTGAGTCATTAGTATGAGAAAAATTGGAACAAATTTTCCAGTTTTATT
>VMDR010034574.1:0-11019 GCA_007922815.1 Macrotus californicus | reverse complement strand
TTTATTTTTATAACCTATCTTCTCATTTGAAATAAGCACACAAAGAGGTGTGTGGGGAAGGGATGGCGGGAAGGCAGCAGTGGGACAGAGAAGGGGAGAGAGACAGAGAGAGCAAATAATAAAGTGAATCGGGTAAAATATTATGGGTGTTCTTTTTACTACTTTTATTTTTATAACCTATCTTCTCATTTGAAATAAGTTCCCAATAAAAAGCATTTTAAAAACCAACTCTCAGATAGGAGGCAACAGAGGATAGCTGTCTTGTTTATACTGCCTTCTGGAGCCCGGCACCGATGCCAGCTGCTTTTTTATTTCCCCCAGTGTGGTTCCTTCTAGTTATTTGTTGACTTCACCAAACCACCGCGTAATTTCACACAACCCCGGACGGAGGGCAGCGGCGTCTGTTTCGCAGACCCCAGGCCTGAAATAGCAGGAGGGCTGTGCTGCGGGCTGGTGGAGCCTGCGCCTGCCCAGCCGCATTTGGCTTGGTCTGAGCAGTTTGCTATCAGACCCTTCGCGGTGGAGTAAACAGCCAGGGCAAATAAAATGGACAGTGTGACTGAGAAAGCACAGCTTTCCGCCTGCCGTGTGAATGCTTCCTTGCCTCTCCCTCCAGACAGCACACAATTCTTTCTCTAAAGATACTTCCCCGTGGTACTCGAGTCACTTCCCTCTCCTCCTTGTTAAGGTGGAGGGAGCTTCAGCAAACTGAGGCCAAGTCCTCATTTCTGGTCTCCAGGTAACCTCCTCACGTGTTTTCTCAGCATGGCTCCGACCTCAGCGGTTCCCCACACTTCACCTTTCAAAGCCACCTCTAGTCAAGAAACACATTTTCCATAGAGCTGCAAGTTTTCAGGATCTCTCAGTAGTGTGAGAATGCTCCCGGTGCGGAGTTCAGCCCCATCTGAGGCTGAGGAGGGGTAGAAGCTGTAGCCAGGAAGAGGGGAGCAGGGTCCCCATGTTTGGCCCCTCCCAGCTGTAGCCCCAGGAAGCCGAACTGGAAACACTGAGGTTGATTCTCCCCTTCAGTCTAGGAAGGGTGGATCTTGAGGGTGTGGAGGGAAGGAAATTATCCACCAGCTTCTCCCACTGCCTCCAGGGTGCTCACCTGGTCACTTGGAAACCAGAAGGCCAGAGGAGCTGCAGTCAGTGCTGCCTGGGGTGGGTTTGTAACTGCCTGGAGCCCGCCTGCCACGTGAGCTCCCTTTGCTGCCGAGGCTGCAGGGGGAACGTTGATGCCTGAACATTCAAGGGCCAGGTGCCGCTCAGCTCAGGGTGTTCACTGAGCAGACAGGCCTCAAGGGAAGACCCACCAGGTTCTAGCAGTGGCTTTGCCACTGACCGTGTACTTGCCAGTAGGCAGTCAGTGAGCCCCGCTAAGTTTGGCACCCACCGAATGGAGGTAATAATAGTCCTGAGCCCCTTGAACTGGGGTGAGGATTAAATGCATCAGGCAGTGCGTATCAAGTATGAAACGTAAATGGTGGTTATCACCGTCGTTGTGCGTGTCTTGAGTATTAACGCTCACAGCCCGGCTGCTGTCCTTTCTTCCCCGAGCTTGTTGGTGTTACATGGTCGATTCAGCTGTTGGTGGAGATACTTCTCCTCTGAAGAGGAGAACCTTGCAATTGGCTGTGAACAAAGTGCTCTTTGAAAAATTGTGGGTACTCAAGGAATGAAGAAAGATGAGCACTTTTTAATTCTCCGCTCCCAGCCCCAGGTGGGCGGCTTTTATTCCCTAACTCTATGTGTGTGCTGCTCTTCCACCCTGCCAGGCCCTCTGCAAAGGCAGCGCTGTTCCCTTTACTCTGCGCTGGTTGAACCCATCACTCAAGGCTTGCTCAGTGTCACCTCCTATGAAATTTTCTCACCAGGAGGGCAGAAGAAATTGCTCCTGTAATGCCTTTTACCTAATTCTTTAATAGATCATACCCATGTGAAATAATACAGTTTTGGTTTTTAAATTCATCTCCTCTACTCAACTATAAATTTCTGGAGCTTAAAGATTATCACATAGTTCTAGTTCCAGCATGGAGCCAGGCACATGCGCTGCTCAGTAACTGTTTTGTTGGGATTGTTCTTTGTTGAAAATTCTTTGGAACCGTGATAAGCATGCAAAATAATATGCAAGTCAGAAGTATGTGGTGATCACATTGTAGATTGTATAAATGTTGAATCAGTATGTTGTACACCTGAAACTAATATAATATTGTGTGCCAACTATACTTAAATTTAAGGCCCATCAGTAGGTGAGTGGATAAAAAAGCTTACACAAGGGAATACTACACAGCAGTAAAAAAGAAGGAAATCTTACTTTTTGTGACAGCATAGATGGACCTGGAGAGTATTATGGCAAGTGAAATTAGCCAGTCAGAGAAAGACAAACACCGTATGATTTCACTTCTATATGGAATCTCATGAACAAAATACACTAACAAAGTAGAGACAAACTCATGGATGCAGAGAACAGACTGACAGCTGTCAGAGGGGAGGGGGCTGGGGACTGGGTGAGAAGGGTGAAGGGATTAAGCAAAGAAAAAAAGAAAGGTCCATGGACACATAAGGGAAAGAGGGGTAAGAGGAGGTAGGGAGCGTGTGGGGGGTAAATGGTGATGGAAGGAGACTTGACTTGGGGTGGTGAATACATAGTACAATACACAAAATGCTTTATTGTAGATTTTAACCTCTATAATTTTATTAACCAATGTCACCCTGATCAATTCAATACAAAAATAAATTTAAAAATTTTAAATTGAGAGCACACACACACAAACAGGAGTCTAGCATTGATATTTTTTCAAAGTGAACATACCAGTAGAACAAGTCTCCAGGTCAAGTACTAGGATTGAGCTAAGGAGACTTTTAGGACAAACCTAGAAGTGAGTCTTCAGTCCCTGCTCCCGCCAAGGGCAACCACTGCCCCACTTTCTAACACCATAGATTACTCCGAGATTCATTCATACCGTGTGTGCAGTTCTAGTTCATTTACTTTCATAGCTCTGTAGTATTTCACTGTGTAAACGTACCATTTATTTATTCACTCTACCACTGATGTTACACTGGAGAGTAACTATTCGGTGAACTGAATTGAATACTAACATCTGGCTCTTAAGAAACACTTTTCAACAGACGGCTGACAGGACAGAGGTTAAATTCATGAACGCTAGGAAGGCAGCCCTGATTTCTCACCCTTTGAAAAGAACAGTGACTAAGGGCTCCCAATATCCAGAACTGGCAAGGTCTTTCTGAGTCAGGCCACTTCAGTTTCCAGCCCTGTGTGTTCTTGATTCTGCTCTAGCCTGGATGGGTGCTCAGTTGGTAAAAATCAGCACGGTCATTTGGGAGTGTGGTGGCATCCCTAGAATTTTGTTTTGGTATTAAATATTGACATACAAACATACAGCTAAATGTGGTTTACTAATGATTGTGGTGGCATTGATTGTAACTCCTTGTCAATGTGACTTGCTGCTGGCGTCTGAATTTCCAACCTGTCTGAAAAGGTTTTTAAAGGATTTCACTAGCAGTCTTTTGAGTCGTTAGTCAATAAATGATGAAAAGGCTTGGCTGTTTATATTTTGATGTTATCGTTTTAATGGCAACTGTCTTACATGCCACCCACCACAGAAATGCCTTCCTACCCCTTCCCCCTTTTTTTGAAGAAGGTGTCTAAGGTGAAGGGAGGTCTGGTTGCTATGGAAATCTGAAATTTCATGTTTACATTTTAAGAGGTAAGCTGAAACCCTCACTATTTGGTCTCCACCTGAGTGGCATTCACATTTAGAAATTACAAGATTGTTATTGGCGATCTTGAGCTTGAGGATGTGGCTCAGTCCTGGCAGTTCATTAAAACTAGGCTGGCTTTCAATATCAGCCTGTTTGTGTAGGATGCCCCTGAAGTCTTTACTACCCTGCAATGTGTTTTTGATGTAAAAAAAATATTTAAAAAGGAAACATAACACAGGGCAGCTTGTCCTCATTTACTGCAGAGGTTGGTGGCTCCGTGAGCTTTGCAGAGTGGGATTCTGCCCTACTGTTCTTTGTCCTTTACCTCTGCCGGCTCTGGGCTGCCACACTTCACTGTGCCTGAGGGACAGCCGATAGGAGAGCAAAGCCCAGGAAGGAAAACTGCTCCATAGGTGCAAATGGGGAAGATCTTAGAAAACTTTGTCCAATCACAGTATGGCTACTTTAAGTGGCAGATGAAATCGTTTTAAATTATTCTTTTAATTATTATTGTTATTATTATTATCTTAAATATGTTTTCAATTATACAAGTAATTCATGAGTACATTCTCAATGGAAAAGCAAACTCTAACAATGCACATAAAGAGAAAAATCTCCTTGACTCTTCCATGGTGTTTCCTCCCAATGGACAACACTTTCATCAGTTAGTCTGTATTACGCTAGATCAGCAATCAGGAAACAGTAGCCTAAGGACCAGTCCAGCTTTCTGCCAGTTTTGTAAATAAAGTTTTATTGGAACACAGCCACGTCCATTTGTTTTCCATGTTGTCTCTGGCTGCTTTCACATTTCAGTAGCTGAGTCTTGTAGCTGCAACAGAAGCCCACAAAGCCTAAAATACTTACTAGCAGGCTTTTTACAAAGAAAGTTTGCTGACCTCTATATTATTTTGTCTTTGTAATTTTATGTATTTAAAGGAACATGTACTTTTACATGCAATATTTATATATACATATGATTTACATAAATTAAATCACATAGCACATATTATTCTCTACTTCACATTTTTTCACTTAACAGTTTGCCTTCATGGACTGTCATCCAGGTCGAAACGTTGTGCTCTCATTAGATTCACTTGGCTGTTGCATCTTGTCCACAGATGGACTGAGTTAAACTTATTGTATCATCCTCTATTGGTGAACATGTAGCTTACTTTCTGCTCTTACTGTTAAAAAGGATGCAGCCATGAAAAGCTAGCAATAATCTCTATTTTTCTCTACCACTATTGGAAAAATCGCATTACAACATGCTGGCACATTTTCACAACAGAGACGTTTTCATGATTATGAAACTTCTAATATGAAGGGAAGAGGGATTAATGAACTTGGTCTGGGACTTAAAATATGGCAATGGGCAATCCTCAGGACAGACATTTATGCTTCCTACCACTAGGCAGTGCTTATTCTGGGTGAAGGCCTGAGTGGAATTGAAAGTCTCTTTACCTACAAGACATAGGAGGGAATTGGAAGTGTCCTCAGGCAGGGTATGTATGAGCTTGTCCTCACTTGAACTGTAGCCTGAGAAAATGTTAAGATTACAGTGTATGTGTTAGAAATATGAAACCAAGAAATGTCACGCTTCTAGGAGCTTCTAGTGATCCAGATGAGCCCCTTCAGTTTTTAGATGAGAACACCAAACCTCGCAACGGTTGAGTGGTTTATTCTCGATTATAGTATTAGGTTTTGATCATGACCTAGCCTGTCAGCTAGCTCCAACTGCAGTGGCCTGGCATTGAAAGACCTGGTTTTTGTAACTCAGGACCACCAAGACTTACAGTAGCATGCCATTGATCAGTTTTATAGTTTGTCAGAGTATTTGTATTTATAGGCTTTTACAATACGTGATTTAAGTATGAAAATTCATATTAACATAGTTTCATTTCTGATTGAATATTAGGTGTTGTCCCCTCATGATCACAGCAAACACGTGTCCAAACTGATGGAGTTGTAAGCAGTTGGAAAGGCCTGCTCGCGACCTTGACGGGGCCATGCGTTCATGTACAACTGACTTCTGCTGAAGTCGTTTTAGCACACATGACTCAAAGGGTTAATCCAGTACAGAAATACAGTATTTTCTGCAATCCTAAGGAGCAAACTTTTGCTTCTAGTAAAGTAAAAAAGATAATTGAGGCTCATGTGAATTGATATTTTCGGCAGATTCGAAATGACATCAATAATTGGCACAGCCGACGTTTACACAAACAATGGCTCGTAAACATGTCACGATTTTTGTTCATGACAGACTCACCACTTGAATCCAAAGTCTTGCATAGGTGACATGGATCTGCATGAAATGTCATGACATGGTGTTTTTCAATCTCACGGAAAATCAGGCACATATTTCATATTAATGAGGCTCTCCCCTCGAAGTTACTCTTGCTATGCCTCTCACGGCCTTTCCTCCTTTGCTATTCTTAGCTAATTTATTTTGAGCCTGGTAGCAGCAAAAAAAGTAACATAAAGTGACACCCAATACTCAGAATCACCTATTTCTTCATTCACAAGTTCAGCGGGGGCCGCCATTGGTGTCCATGAAAGATTTGCCTAGAAAGCACTCACCGTCTGTGCTCTGTAGAAGAGATTTTTTTGCCATCGATCAATGTCTTTATTTAAGTGGCAGCAAAAAGTGCTTGGTGGTCTTGGAACAGAGAAAGAAGGAAGTTACTAGAGCAAATTCTGCCCTTCAGTTTCGTGGCCTAGAAACCATGCAGAGACAGAGAAAAAAGCTTGAGAACCACCAACCATGGTTAATCTCAATGACTGGAGGATGTGAAACAATGCTGGACATTTTGTCACATCAATAGATGTCACTAAGTATTTCTAGAGTTCCTGTAAGGTACATTACTAGGTATTTGGGGGCATATATGAAATTACAGACAAGTGCTTTGTTTCCCAAATTACAGCCCTTGTCAGGGGAAAAGCAAGGAAAACAAACCATATGCAGCACCCAAGTAGGAATTTCTTCTTAGTAGACGTAGGAGCAAGACTCTTAAACTTCCATTATTGAAAACTGCGGTCAAACTTGTAAAATAATAGAACAGCTCATTGAAAACTAATCAGTTATATATCCACAAATAAAATGGGTTGATAAATAGTTTTCTTATGAACACAATTATGTTGTTGTTTTGGCTCAGGTAGACAGCAAATGAAGGCAGCCACTCACAGAATAAAACCAAAATTATGGAATAAAACATCGAAGTTATAGAATGAAGAACCACCAAAACTGGAAAGGTCACCTAGTCAAATTCCAATATGATCAAAAATATTATCCATCTAGTAGGTTTTACTTATACATTTTTAAAATCGCAGTCTGACTTTCCCTTACCTTTCCTTGAATTTTAACATTTTCGTCTTACAGCACCACTTGAGTATACAACCCCTTTTTAATTGTAGCGTAAGAAAATATAGGGGTAAGGGGCTAGGGTGAAAAAGGTGAAGGGATTAAGCAAAGAAAACCTCATAGACAGACGACAGTATGGTGATTACCAGGGAGAAAGTGGGTTGGGGGAGGTAGCGGGGAAGCGGGGGGAGGTTGACAAATGGTGAAGGAAGGACACTTGACTTGGGATAGTGAATACACAATGCAACATACAGATGATGTGTTATAGAATTTTATCCCTGAAACCTAGAGAATTTTGTTAACCAATGACACTCCAATAAGTTCAATTTATAAAAAAGAAGATAAATATACATGAAACTATAATTTAAAAGAACAACTTTATGTTGCATCTCAAAGTTTAAAGAACACTGAAGCTTTTGCTTTTTTGCTTTTTTGGTTTGGGGATTTGTGTTGCTTTTTTTTTTTGTCTTAGCCGAGGCATACAATAGCAGATAACCTACTCTCTCCTCCCCATTAGAAGAGCTAGCCAAGCCATTCCCTGGTGCTCTGGAAGAGCTAATCAGATGTGACTACATGAAGCTCAAATTTACCTCAATACTCCATTCCAGCTACTAAATAGGCAAGCAAATATTAAAGTCAAGAATGGTGTATAGGCAATAAGAATAGTTAGTATAGGGAAGTAGTTATTGAGAAATTAACGAAATATGTGTGTTTGCCCTGTAATAAAATAAGGAACCTAAAAGGACTCAAATATGTCCATGGCTGACAGGCTGAGAAGGAAAGGGAAGTGATTGGAAATGCCGAAACGGTAGCTAAGTTGTTAGCAATGAATTATTTCCCTGGACTTGCATCAGTGATAGTTGCAAATAGAATGCCTACAAGCTAAACAGTTCTTAAGAATAAGATTGTGGAGCCCTGGCCGATGTGGTTCAGTTTCTTGGAGCGTTCTCCTGTACCAGAAAGGTTGCAGGTTTGATTTCTGGTCAGGGCACATACTTAGGTTGCAGATTTGATCCCTAATCAGTGCATGTGTGGGAGGCAAAAGATCGATGTTTCTCTCACATGGATGTTTCTCTCTCTCTCCCTCCCTCCTCTGGAATCAATGAATATATCCTCGGGTGAGGATTAAAAAATAAAAATAAATAAGATCCTGGAATGTTCACAGACTTTGGGAATTTGACATTAAGAGAGTGCCCAGATTTATAGAAACAACCACAGAAGGGTGGGTTTTCATCCATATTTGGTTTTCAGGCTATTACAAGGTGTGTTTATTTAGAAAACATACCCAAAGCAGAGACAAAAACAAACAGAAAAAAATAATCTGGGAAAAAAAGACAATGTAAGCAACAGAAGAAAGCTACCAAAAAAGACTGCTATAATTAACATTTTCAGTAATAAGGGATGATCTTACAGTTATAAAATAAGGCCAAGATGCTGTGAAAAAGCACAGAGAACAAGGAAGAGTCTTACCAATTAAACAATAATTCCATGAGGATGCAATCAGACAGCGAGAATATGAAACATTCTACAAGAATGTGACTGTCACTAAAAGTGAATGTCCTATAAAAAAGGTATGTGTATGTGTGGGGGGGGGCGGGGGGGGAGGTGAACCCTGGGGACAGGGATCTATTAGGTTGAAAGATTTTTTTAGAGAGAGAACATTCTCTCTCAACGTGCAAACCTTCACTGGATCTTGGTTCAAAAAGAAAGCAGCTATGAAAAACATTTGAGGCACAGCTAACAATATGTGCATATAGATTGGTTATTAGAAAATATGGGGATATTATCATTAATTTTCTTGGTGGGATACTACTATTGAGGTTAGTAGGAGAATGTGCATGTTTTAGGAGATGCTTGCTGAAGTAATTAGGAATGAAGTGTCACAATATCTGAAGCATTCTAAATGGTTCAGCAAAACATTAAAACTGTGCAAAAATTTTATTACATTTTACTTTATGGCAGCAATCTGTTTTCAACATAGAACAAGTAGAAAATACAGAAACAAAACAACCATAAATACAATTCATCATAGCACTGCTAACACTTTGGTGTGGTACATGTATGTATGTAGCATGTATGATATATATTACGCACTAAAATATTTATGACATATATATACATTATTGCATATGTGCATAAATATATAATAAACATAATGCTTGTATATATTCACATACAGAATACCTATTTTTCTTTTAGTAATATAAATATAACATCTTTTTGCAGTAAAAATGTTAATTCTATCATATTACTTTAGTGATTGAACTTAGCATTGTACTGTATACACGCACCCTAATTAGTTGTACCTGTCTCCTCCAGTAAAAGGACTTTTCCTTATTATTATGCAGGTACATCTCTTCCTCCTTGTACCTGAGCTTTCCTTTAGAGGGCTTCTGAATTCCCTCTTGCCCTCTTGCTGAGACCTTAGTGGTTTGTTATGTTTTCTTATCATCCATTCTGTCAATGACATTTTCTCTCATTTACATTAGCCCTGAAGAGCAAAGAATATTTTTATCTCGATGGGTAAATCTTACACATAACAAATTGGTTGCATATCTTTGCTCACTGATACTCTATTTAGCAGGCTAATCTGATAAACTACCTATTTCTCAAGTTATAATAACATTCATGGTGGCAGTGAACTTGATAAAGTTTCTGAGTCTCCAAAGACAGAAGCTGATTGCTAGCGGCCACATTGCATTTTAGCTAATGCAATAAAGGATTGCTTTTCACATTGAAGAGATAAAGACGGGGGGTAAAGGGAATGCTTAGTATATTAGGGAAAATGAAGAATAATCTCATATGACAATTTATTGCTTTGCAGTGTAGACTCTTTCTGTTATAATAGTCTCAGTTTGAACAAGGCCACTTGGCATCCAATAGGCCCAGCTTCAAATAATGACTCTGCTCCTTTTTAACCTTGGCCAGGGCACAGTTCTCTCTGCCCAGTTTTCTCATCTGCAGTATGAACCGTGAGGCATGGACAGAGATCTCACAGATCTCTTACAAAGGTTTAATGAGGTCATGTAGTGAAAGCTTTCTGTAAACCCTGAAGGGCTAGTGATGGTGGATTTGCAGGGGTGGGCTGGTATTAGTAGTGGCAGCATATAAAGGGTATATGTGAATACCCTTAAATAAAGGGTAACCATTATTAACAGATAATGATAGACTATTAATATGATATGTATTTATATCTATATTTATATTTTGAGATATTTGTATTTTAAACTATATTTTAAGATAGTTGTATTTATATTTATGTTTTAATATTTATATTTTAGTATGTTTCTATTTTAAGACAAACTTTGATATTTATATTTTATTTCTCTATGTTTCTCTTATAGTATGTGTATGAGATATTTGCATTCTAAGATAAATTTCCTATGGATTAAAAACCTGATCTTCTTTAAAATTTTTTTCAATTATAGTTTACATTCAGTATTATTTTGTTTTAGTTGCAGGAGTACAGTGTAGTGGTTAGACAATCATATATTTACAAAGCATTCCCCCTGATATTTCTAGTACCCACCCGGCACCATACAGAGTTATTGCAATATTCTTGACTACATTCCCTGTGCTGTACTTTACATCCCTGTGAATAGTTTGTAACTAGAAGTTTGTGTTTCTTAATCCCTTTACCTTTTTCACCCAGCCCCTTCATCCCCACCCCACTCTGTCAACCATCAGTCTGTTCTTTGTATCTATGAGTGTTTCTGTTTTGCTTGTTCATTTATTTTGTTCTTTAGATTCCACATATAAGTGAAATCATATGGAATTTGTCTTTCTCTGTTTTTTTCACTAGGCATAATGCCCCGTAGGTCCATACATGCTGTCCCAAATAGTAAGATAAAAATCTGATCTCAGTCAGATGCATTTATTATAGTGTTTTTTCAGACGCAGCGAAGACCACTATAAAATAAATAATCTGTACATACTGG
>VMDR010034573.1:0-11025 GCA_007922815.1 Macrotus californicus | reverse complement strand
TATTGTTGTTCAGGTACAGTTGTCTCCACTTTCCACATGTTATTTCCTCTTAAAAATGTAAAAAGGCTATTCTCCAAAGAACCAAAGTTACATAATATAAGTACATATGACAAGTTCATATGTAATAACTATCATGTTTAAATTAAATATGCTTAGTGTAGATGTACTCATCCTAACAGTCCTCACTCTGTAAAAAGTCCCTATGTTCCTACACATGTAACAAGGTATTGACAACAGACTTATTATATACCATGATTAAATATAATTAAGTCATTTAAAACCAGGAGTCAGCAGACTATAGTCTATGGGTCCAATCCAGCCCACCACGTGCTTTTGTAATTGAAGTTTCACTGGAATACAGCCATGTTCATTCACTTATATATTGTTTACGGCTGTTTTCACTGAAACAACAGAGCTGAGCTGTTGCACCACAAAGCCTAAAATGTGCACTCTGGCCCTTTATTAAAAATGTTCACTGACCCCTGTTTTGGCCCACGGGCAGCAGCTTCTAGCTAGAACTACACGTGGTATCTATGTCTTTAACTGACTTTAAATCACTTATGATCAAATACTTTTATTATACTTACTATAGTAACTTGCTTTTAGACTTTTGTTGGGATATCATGTAAACCCCAGTAACTCCTTTTTATTCTCCCAAAGTTATGATGTTGACATGAAATTTCATGCCAGCTTTCCTGTATCTACTAGTTTTTTAGAAATAGCAGAAGTGTCTTTTAAAATTAAGTGAAAGCTGGTAAATGCTGAGAAAGGGGCATGTGCGCAGATCTGCGCCCTTGCACTCGCACGGGCGGAAGGTGTGCATGCACTAAGAGAGGTACCCCTCCAGGTACACACACACATGAAAAACAGTATGTTTGAGAAACTATCCCAAGTCACACATCCTAAACAGACAGTGGCAAGGACAACCATGACTGCAGCTCAGTAGTGCAGCTCCTCTGCCCTTAGAGACAGAGCTCTCCAGAGAGCCAGACCTCTTTGAACAGCTTTGCTGGCACTGCCACAGCTTTTTCCTCTTCCAGGTAGGACGCCCAGCACCAAGCTTTCTTTCCTTTAGGAGGCAAACCTGAAAGGCAAGTGAACCACAGATGTATGTACATGTAAACTCTACTTTCCTAAATACCACTAGGCCTGGCTCTTCTCTCATGACCACAGCTGGTAATTCTGTCTCTTCTCTTCCCTCCTCTGCCAAAGAAATGAAAGCTAAGCAGTGGACTGCAGGGTACATCCACAGTTAGGAGGGCAGAAGAAAGACACAAGAACTCTGAGAGAATTATGAAGACCGAGCAGGGCAGAACAGCACCAGGCAGCGACAGGCAGTGAGCACTTCCAGAGGCATGACGCTCAAAAAACTGCCTAAGAGATCAAGAAGTTGAAGACTAAAAATGGCCAGTGTACTGAGTGGTTAGGTAATGGCTACCAATTTGGAAGAAAAGGAAGAAAATCAACTCAGTGAGGGCCAGATTTTGAGCAACAAGAGAATATGTAAGTGATAATGATATGGTGTCAGCTAAAATCAATTTTATTTTGCATTAATCTGACAAATAATGGAAATAAAAGGAGCAATGCGAGAGCTTGATAAGTAACAAAATTAAAGGGAAAGGTATTTTGGCAGTGAGATTTGAACCAGCTAAGGCGGAGCTCGTGAAGAGAAAAAGTCTGGATACCTAAGGGTTAAAAATAAAGGACTAAGCGAACAAGGTCCCAGAGGAGACAGGGCCCTGAGAACAGAAATGAAGGGGAAGGGAAAGATAGATGACATTTTTTGACACAAAGCAATAAGTAACTGAGAATTTATTCCCTTTAATCTCAGTAACATAAAATAGAAGTCATCTCCCCCACATGTAAAAGGTAGGCTGTGTGCTTGAGGCAGGTAGAAATATTTCAAACTCTTTTTGAAGACTTAACATATGAACAACCAAGGAACGCATCCAATCACAGAAGAGGAGCACTGGGTTCCTGACCCTGATCTCGTGGGAGTGGAGCTGTGCAGCGCGGACTGACCTAACAGGAGGAACTGGTCAGGCAGATGTGGCAGGGGATAACACCTAGGAGGCCACTGAGACCTCTATGGAAATGGTGTAAGGTCCATGCCGAAGAAGGCAGTGAGTTCATCCACTCAAGTATTAAAGGGAAGGGAATGAGGACTGGATTCCTCATGAGACTCAAGTGTTGCCAGGGGAACGACCAGAAAGAAAATGGTCAGGAGGCTGTGGTTTGAGAGGAACTGTAAGAAAGTACAGTGTTGGGAAATGAACAAGAACACAGGTTTTCGTAAAGGTACAGAAGTAAATGAAGCTATTTGATGAGAAAATACAGGAAGGCATTGCTGTGTTTGCGACACTAATCGGAAGACCACACTAACTTCCGCTTTTTCCCGTATCTACTGCCTCAAACCCATAACCCTTTTTTAATCTTTATTGTAATTTTTTCCTTTACCTTTCAATCCCCTTATAACCCTCTCCCCCAGCAATCACCAACACCATAATCTTTACTGACAAAATTTAATTAAAAAGGAAAAACAAAGTATACCTTAACTGCCCTAGCATGCATTACAACTAAGACTAAAATGTCTACCTGCATGAAATTTTTTAAATTTCATAAGGTTGCAAGTGAAACCTTTTCTTTTTTAATCAACTCACTCTGCTTTAACACAGCTGAATCGCCTCGTCTTTTCCTTCGGGCTCTCTGGGAACCCCTCAGGATTCTTCCATCTTGTTTGTTCTCCTACAATAAGGATGGAAAATTGCGATTTTTAGAAGTTCATGAAATTGGCACCAACAAAAGTAGAAAGCTGCCAAAAAGCATTACTTTTTTGGACTTTTCTACAGTTAATGTCCTAAGTTTGAAGGAAAGTAAGAATACATGTCATTTGAGAACTGTGTTGCTTTTAGCCTAAGATCCTTACAAAAGGAGCATTTCCAACAATTACATAGAATAGCAGGGAACACTTTCTCCTCTTAGCTCTTTGACCCCTCTCTTCTGATTTTCCCCACACGTCAACGGGCCTCTCTTTTCAGTCCCTCTGCTAGTGTCTCCTCCAAGTCCCCTAGGTTTTAAAGATCACCTGTCTGCCAAAATCCCCAGTCCATCCTCCGGCCCTGACTTCTTCCTTGACTCCACACTCATGCATCCACCTGCCTACTTGGGATCCCCACTTGGATGTCAGCATCTCAAACTCATGATATGCAAGTAACTCTAGGTTCTATACTCCAGCCTTGCCTTCCCATCCTCAGTAAATGGCATTGTTATCCAGTCAGTGGTTCAAGCCAAAAACCCAAGAGTTATCCTGAATTCTTCTCTTTCCTTTACACACCAACAACCCTACCACTAACATTAATCCCAAATCCACTGTTCTATCTTACACAGCCCTCCTAGCTACTGCAATAAAATCCTAACTGGTGCCCTGATTCCACTTTTGCTCTCCCATGCCAAAGCTAGAGTGATCTTTTAAAACCTAAGTTACATCAAAGGATTCCCTTGCCTTTACCTTTCTAATGGCTTCCCATCACGCTCAGAATAAAATGAAAACCCATTACTCTGGTTTACCATAAAGCCCTACATGCTCTAGACCTCTTCAGCTTCCTCTTATTCCATTCTCAACTATATTGTCTTTTTTTATTCCTGCAAAGAAAACATGCTACACATTAGGAAGTTTTCCTTAGCTATTCCATTGCCCAGAGGGCTCGTCACCCCTAACTTTACAATGCTGGCTCCTCCTTATTATTCAGATCACATTGTTCATGCTACTTTCTCTGGGGGGCCTCCCTGACAACTCAACTAACAAAGTCAGCAAACCCTAGGGCCCTATTGTAATGTCCAGCACGGCACTTATTACAGGCTGACACTTCTCCTATCTACTCTACTCTATGTTCCCTCAGTAAGAATGCAATGTCCCTGAGAGTAGAAACCCTGTCCCCCTGTTGTCATGCTCATCCCTGCATTCTCAGCTCCTAGAACAGTGAACACCAAATACAAGTTGCTCAGTATTGATCATAATGGAAATGCCACAAGACCTCCAAGTTCTATTGCCATAGGAACCATTAACATGAGGTCTGTCCAGAAAGACCAAGCCACGTACTGTGAAAAACAGAAACATCTATTGAAGAAGATACAAGATACAAGAAACACTGCACATACAACAAGGACCCCTCAGTCCCCTTCAAAGGAGGCACCTTGGGACCTCACAGTTCTTCCAGTGTCATTAATGACTGCAGCATGATGTCTCTTCTTCTCTGGTAGCAGAAGCCATGGAACAAATTTTGTCATGACATGTTTCACGCCAAGATCCTGCATCAAAATCTCAGACAAAGTAGTTTTGGAAATCACCAGATCAGCTTCTAGTTCTCACACTGTCAGTGGCCGATCTGCTGATTGCAGCCTGTACACGTTCAATACTCTTAGGTGTTCTGCTTGCTACAGGCCTTCCAGAACATGGACCACTTTCAACAGATTCTCAACCACCTTTGAAGGTTTTGTGCCACATTTTTATTTTCATTGCACTCATTGCATTGTCCCCCAAAACCTTCTGAATCATCGGGCTAGTTTCCACAGAGGAATGTTCAAGCTTAATGCAAAACATGATGCAGATTCGTTGCTCTACCGCTCAGTGATTTTGAATGGGACGGCCACACAGCACACATGCTCATTCAACAGAGTCTACTGCCCCCACTGACTAGTACAGTGAAGTCGTCATTGTTCACGCATGTGCATTCCAGTCCACTCTCCTCGGCTGTCAGGTTACATCGATGTTGCACAAACCATGCTTCTTATATTAGCAATGGCTGTACTTTTTCTGGATAGACTTCGTACATTCTTTAGGGTTAAGATATTTGCCTTAATTCACATATTCTAAACGAATTCTCCCCAAATACACCTGACATTGATCTGCCATTTTCTACCTACTCACTAATTTTTTATGAGATCTGTCTGCAATTTAACCAAAATGGGACTGGGCTCCTGCTGTGGAGAAACTGAAGGTGCATTTGCCAAACTTAAGGTTTGCTGTTGCCTCTTCCCTCTGGCAATAACCCCAGCACGCCCTCCTCCTTCGCCCTAAGGGACAAGTCCCATTACTCACTGTTCTCATTTCAAGATGAGGACCCCCAACACAGAGAGAGCAGGTAGGTAACCTGCTGATGGTGACAGAGTCGTGAATGCAGTCAGTAACGGTCTGCAGAGCCAGTGCCTCTGATCACCACACTACCACTTAAGAAGCACTCCTGCGTTCCCGGGTGGTTGTGTAAGAGATACTAACCATTTCATCATCTCTCTCTTCTCCGTCCTCCTTGGAGTCGGCTTTCAGGGAAAGTTTTGGTTTTTTCTTCCGGCTACACTTAGCGTCTTCTTCCTCGTTGTCTTCTCCTATGTCCCTTTCTTCCTTCTGATCTCTGCTGTGTTTATAAAGCCAAAAATAGTGACAGGAAACAATACTTATTAAATACCTACATGTTGAATATCAATGCAAATTTTTTCAAACATCACCCTCCAAAGGAAAAATATTTAATCACTAAAAGAAATGGATAGAATAGTAGACATTAGAATATCATTGATAAGGAATACTTCGAACCATTATCATGTATGACATTATCAAGGTTAGAAAGTAGAAATTAGCTTCTATGTTAATTTCAAAAGAGGACAAGCACAATATGTGAAACATTCTAACAAGTTTAAAATTATTTGTCTTTCACATCTGCCAGCAATACTAATAAAGGATTAAATTATTTAAAGACATTTTTGTCCTTGGGGCAACTTTAAAGCAAAGATTTATCAATTATTAAGAATGATAAATCCAAATGAAAATGGACAAGAATAATTTAGTAAAATATCAGCTGGCCAACAAAAAGAGACAATTCCCAAGACTGTACTGATTAAAATACATGGGAAACTCCACCAAAATATAAATGTCAAGTCATTTATTGGGAGTATACAATTATATGTAAAAACTGCTTCTTCTTGGTAATAATTTGAATTATGCCAGACGGTCCCCAAGTAGCAAAGTGACTCCTCTGTCAGTCACAGCTGATGGCCGTGTCCTGTATTTCTCAGTCTGCCCTGAGATCAGCACTGACATAACCCATTATATTACTCACTATGACCATCTTTGTTCAGTTGATTTCCAGTCAGCTTTATTCTATTTGTAGAGTTCTAGGTGAGTTACCTCAGAACCCTCCAAATATAAATAGAACTGTGTTTCCATAAACATCAGTACATCAAAAGGTGTATACAGACCAGGGAACTTTAAATACTTTTAGCTGAGAAACAATCAAATTAACGTAAACAAAAGACTAAAGCAAGAGGCAGAAGTTGTATTTCAGGTTAAACATAAGCAGTAAAACTCATATCAGACAAGACTAAAGTCATTAGGTCCAGTAATGAGATCAAGGCCCATTTGTTTCTACAGGAAATGTCTCCGAAAAAAAAAGGGGGGGACATGAAAGGGTGACAGAGGTCACAGAGCCTCTTGTACTCCCCCAAGCACCATATCCTTAGACACTAAACCCCATTTTATACATGGAATGGAGCAAAAACCTACTTGTCTTTGATATGCCGAGTACAATTCTGGCTGCAAAAGCTTCCTCCAGAAAGACACTCGTCTACATTGCCATACTGACAACAGTTCTCACAGAACGGAAGCCCTTCTACTTTCACTGGCTCCTTCAACCTGAAAGGCATCCCAGTCTTCTCTGAAAAAACTAGAAGATGAAAAGAAGAGGAAAAGTTTAAAACTATGACAGAAAGCAGTCCCAAAT
This sequence comes from Macrotus californicus, assembly GCA_007922815.1. NCBI lineage: Eukaryota > Metazoa > Chordata > Mammalia > Chiroptera > Phyllostomidae > Macrotus > Macrotus californicus. The sequence continues at coordinate 4,255 of VMDR010034573.1, read as the reverse complement.
ACATTTAAACATTCCCTTCTAATAATTTTGTTAGCAACACAATGAAAGAATAATGTTTGTTGAATGGATGACTCACTACAGTGTTTGGGAGAAAGAAGAGGATGACTTTGGTAGAAATCACTCACATCATTTACACAACAAAGCAATTCTGCAGAAAAGATAAAAGCTTGCCCAAGGATTTTTCTACAGAGTTCAAAGTAAAATGAAGAAAATTTCATTAGTCGCTAAATCCAGAAGATGTGTGTCTTTGACAAAGTTTAAAAGGGTCTATCTGTGTTATTTCATGTTTATTACATTTTGATGAGTAATTTTGTTTTACTAAATTGGTTAAATTAATGTCTCTCTGTTTTCCTTTAATGTAGCAGATCTCCTGAATCATAATTATCCAAATAATTTAAGACTCACATTTCCTTTTGCCTGAATCATTAGGCTAATCATTCATTCAGCAAACATTTATTAGGCACTAATTTAAGCTAGACACTGAAAATGACAGTATAGACCTTGCCCAAGAGAGCTCACGGTCCAGAAGAGAAGACAGGTGAGAAAACCAGTACTGGTAATAAGAAGTGACACATGCAGTAATTGAAGCATGAACAAGTTTTAGTAGTAGTACAGAGGAAGAAGTGATACAATTGGCCTGGGGTGAGATCAGGGAAGAATTTTCTGATATAAAACCTCAACAGGGTTTTGAAAGGCAAAGAAGGATTTACCAACTGGTAAAAGAGAGAAATAGCATCCCAGCCACAAGAAACAGCACGAGCAAAGGCAAGGATGCATGAAGCTGCATGGTGTGTTGGGAGCATTATGTGTAACTCAGTGCTGCTGGAGCACAACGTACAAAGAATGGAACAGAGAGCAGAGAGACAAAGCAGGTGGATGCGGGTCACCCAGATCGCTGTATGTTTTGCTAGAGAGAAAAAGAAACTGGTGAAGCATCAGATAAGCAGTCTACATAAGTTCCTCTAAATTCAGTGTACAGGATAAACTGGGTGAAATTAGAAGCAGGATGATTCTTTAGGAGACGCCTGCAATAGTTCAGGTGAGAGTTGATAGGGCCTAAATTAAGGCAGTGGCAGTGACAATAGACAGAAAAGGCCAGATCTGAGACATATTTAGGAAATAAAAACCAAGAGGATTAAATAACAAGCTATGGGGCTGGGGAGAACACACTCAGGATGACTCCTAGATTTCTTGCTCATCCACTGGGTAGATGGTACTATGGACCATCAACTGAACTATGGGTTACAGAAGAAAGAGCAGGCTGGGGTGGGGGGGAGGGGAGAAAGAAATAGAAAATGAATTGCATTTCAGACATGGGGAGTTTGAGGTACCTGTGGGACATCCAGGTGGAGATGTCCAGTAGGCAGGTGGAAATACGGGCCTCGAGCTCGGGGGAGAGGTCGGGGCTGGAGATATAGATTTAGGAGTCATCAGCATATAGGTGTTAGTTACAACCATCGGAGTAGATGAGGAAAAAGTGGCAGGCTTTTGACTAAATCACCTGGGTAGGCTATTACATGGATTTACTTGATAATTTCCAATTAACCTGGTGCTATTACAGATCTGGCATTAGGAGAGAAGACAGTTCATGGTTATTTTAAAATATAAAAGCTGGTTCCATATCAGTTTCATTATAGAAATCTACCGAAGAACACGTGACATGAAGATCACCCAGGATTTTCAAGGTTTCAGCCTACTATAAAACCTTAGATATTCATATTTAAAAACTTTCTAAAGAAAGAAATAATGCAGATGACCCGTTCTCACCTTCTTGGGCAGTTGGTACCATCCAAGTCGTAGTAGCTGTTGCTTTTTTAACATTTTCCATCTCACTCTCATCTGTTATAACTTCCAGGGCTCCGAACTCATTCACTCGAAACTAGTGACAACACAGCAGAAAGAGGCAACATTTACAAAAGGGTTCAAAACAGTAATCATTTAACGGCTGGCCCACATAATCCCTAAGAAAAAAATGAATTACATTTGAAAAGTTAATTAAAACAATTATATCTAGACAAGCCTTCTGCAGATATTAAACCCTTTGCATTTTACTAATTTTGGCATTTGGGGAAGGGGACTAGAACAAAGCAGCAAGGGACTTCCCAAGGATACAAACAACCAGCCCTGCACTCTCCTGCAGAGTGTCCAGCTCACATGGATGGCCTGTAATTTCAAACACCATTTTTTTTGCTAAGGCTTTTTTCTTGTATTACAGCTTATTGATCATCAAAATTAATAAAAGGAGAATTACTGTTTTCCTAGGAATCAACTGGTCTTGGCCAAGCTCACCTAGTTCAGAAAGAAGGAATCTCTCTATTCCGGAAATTACTGTTGGCATATCCATGTCGTTATCTGTACTCCAAGATGTGACGAGGAAGGCAGGAGTGTGGATGACATGACTCCAGGCTCTCTACACTTCCTCTTTCCTTTCACTGCTCTAGACTTCTCCATTACACTCACCTCTCATCTTCCAAAGTGACTGGTAATATCTGTGACAACTGAACAAGTCTAGTAGCTCCCGGACAAGTTTATCGCTAAAAAGGAAGGGCATTTTGATTTCACGGACATTTTGACTCCAGATACTGAAAATTTCCTCTTACTGCATGGCAAGCTTCAAAGTATGTTTCTGTAATAACCTGGTCGCACTGTGTGTGTGTGTGTGTGTGTGTGTGTGTGTGTGTGTGCACGCGCACACTGCAGGCTTACCCACCCCCTGTGTGCAGGGGCCCCATCCTCTTTGAAACAACCAGGTCTACTCTCATACTCAGAAGGTTCAAAGTTTTCGGTATTCCTTCTGTTTTCCCATAAAACAGGATGACATTAAGGACCCACTCATTTTAACAGGTGATGAAGAGCAAGAAAGCTCAAAATTCAAAGGGATAATAAAACTTTTTGCTTAAAGCTTTTAGATCTTACATTGAAATATATATGAGATGCAAATAAACAGATTTGGATTCAAGTCAGAAAAATCTTAAGCCAGTATTCTTTCCACCAGGTGAAAATAACACCTTAAATAATTTTCTGCACACAGTCCACAATCATTAAATGCTTTCTAGACTGAACAGGCTGAAATAATTAAGGAAGTTAAAACATTTTCTCCTGACTACATATTCCAGACACAAATTTCGAAGATGTGCATACTCTAGCTAATGTGTTCACCTAAAAACTGTCAGCACAGGAGATGGCAAAAAGTTAATTGGAAGAAAAGACCTAAAAAGGACTCTTTGGGAAAAAATTTAATTTGAAAATGATCAACTCTGAAAACAGAATATTTCAAAATAAAGCTGACAGTACCATCTACTGGGCAAGAGTAGAAAAACAAGCCATAATGATTATTAATTAATTATATTAAAAATATGATAGAATGCCAATTTTAATGAAAAACTTAAAGAAAAACACGCATGAACTTTATAATTCAATCCAGGAAAGTAATTTCACTTTTACTACATGCTGACATTTATTTATACTTACTTGACAATCACAGAATGTATGAAATAGCACCAAACATTTCAATTACCAACAAAGTCTCCTGGGGTGTAAGTCTGCAAACTGGCCACTACACTACAAAATACCCTGCAATCCAAACACTGAGAAGGAGAACACCACTAAGTGAAATCCTCAAATAGAAATGCAGACCTATGGCTCCCAAAAGCTTTAGGCTCAAATACTTTCAAAGTTAAAAGGTGATGTTTCCATAATACAACATTTCATCACAATTATCTCTTCCTTCTCCTACTATTTAATGCCCATAAAACTGACCTATAGTTTCAGCACAAAGTAAAGATGCAATGGCACTTAGGAAAGAGTTGACTCCTGTGAGCCAGGGAGCCAGGGATGGACGTTAGAGGTGGATGAACCCCATGAAATAGATGCATAATTAGGATATGGGCACATCTGTATCTGCCCAGGGGTAGGACTCATAAGGTTCATCACATTCTCAGAGGTATCCTATAACCTGAAGAGTAAAGAACATCTATTCTAACCAAAATTACTTTATCTCAGAAATTAACCTTGAGGTGTTTTTTAAGTATCCTATCACCTGCAAAAAGACAGAGGGATCAATTTTTTTTCTGGTTTCTCAATTTGGATTTACTGTCTCTTACACAATATTATTTTGTTGTAGAAAATGCTGGACAACACAGGTTGCTAGATGCTATAAACATTTCTGGAGTTCCACAGATGAAACTCCAGAAAAACTGAGACCTTTACTAATATTGTTTTTTTAATAAAACACTCAGGTTCTGAAGTTGGTAAT
>VMDR010034572.1:0-11022 GCA_007922815.1 Macrotus californicus | reverse complement strand
TGTTGCTTATAACAGTACCTTTTTGGCTATATCTCCCCATGCAAGGGAAATAAAAGAAAAAAATAAGCAAATAGGACTACCTCAAACTAAAAAGTTTTTGCACAATGCAGAAAAGCATCAACAAAACAAATAGACAATCTACTGAATAGAAGAAGATATTTGCAAATGATACATCCAATAAGGGATCAATATCCAAAATATGTAAAGAACTCACAACTTAATACCAAAAAAACCCAAACAATTCAATTTTAAAAAATGAGCAGAGGACATGAATAGATATTTCTCTCAAAAGGACATGCAGATGGCCACCAGACATATGAAAAGATGCTCATCATCACTAATCACCAGGTTAATGCAAATTAAAGCCACAATGAGAAATCATCTCACATCTGTCAAAATGACTATCATTAATAAATCAATAAATAACAAGCGCTGGTAAGGATACAGAGAAAGGGAACTCAAATCACTGCAGGCACTATGGGAAACAGTAGGGAGGTTTCTCCAAAAAATAAAAATAGAGCTGTCACACAAGCCAGCAATTGCACTTGTTGGTATTTATCCAAGGAAAAAAAAACACTAATTCGAAATGATAAATGTAGCCCCATCCATGTTCAATGCAGCATTACTAGGAATCGCCAAGGTACGGAAGCAACCTAGATGCCCATTAATAGATGAATGAATAAAGAAAATGTGATGTATATATAATGGAATATTACTTAGCCATAAAAAGAATGAAATCTTGCCTTTTGTGGCAACAAGATGCACCTAGAGGGTAGTATGCTAAGTGAAATAAGTTAGATCCACTGATGATCATACCATCTCACTTTTATGTGGAATCTAAAAAAAAATAAAATAAATGAATACACAAAACAAAACAGAAACAGACCCACAGGTATGGAGAACAAGCTGATGATTGCCAAAGGGAAGGGGATGGGAATTTTAAAATAGAACTTGAAAGATCATATTTGTAGACATTTCTTTAAATGTAAGTATCAACCTTGTTTATGTAATTCTATAATAGTGTCATAAGCCCCAACAAAAAGTGCAGTGGCTGATAAAACCCACCTTCATTTTCATTGTGACAAGATCTTAGCTGAAAAGAGATTGTCACCCACACCAGCAACAGCGTGCCCCATGTAAAATGAGAGGCAAGGGATAGAGCTGTGCAAAGGCTTCTACTCCTACTCTATGTAGTAACCTCACTCACGTTCTTTTCTGTGGCTCGGCTAATTTATCAGGTGCGTGTGTATACTCTTCTTGCTCATTCAAAACCTTACCTGTAAAGCTACAATATCAATTTTTTTTTCTAGTGATCTTTGATATGTGATCTCTAGGACAAAACTGAAAAGGCATATTATGGTTCTTTGTAAAATGATACATACATACGTACATACCTACCTACATACATACAAGTGTTAGTTATTGGGTCTCCTGCCGGCTGCAGATGTTTGCCTGGACCTGACAGTGCAGTGCAGCAGGCCGAATGGGCAGCAGGGGTCACCAAGACTCTGAACCTTCTGGAGTGAAAGCTGCCATGGCCTCTCCCCATCCACTACCCTGAATTCCGGGGTTCTGACCCATGCCCAGCACCTAACCTAGATTTTGGCTTTGTTGTTGCTGACTATGAGCTATGACTCCTGGTTAGTCTGGAAATAGCAAATCCAGAACAAGTGATCACATCTATGCTCCTGCCAAAATCTGCATAGAAATATGTCTTGAGGACAAGATCATTGCAAAAAATCACTTTCTTTATGCAATTTTATATACATTATATCAGTATCAATTTTAAATACATTATATATTATTAAAATGCATGCTAGATTCTGAAAACAATACAAAAAAATGTAAAATATTTCAATTATTTTATATAGCTTCTATCCTGAAATGATCACATTTTGAACATATTGGGTAAAATAAAACGTCGTATAAAAGTTAGTTTCACCTGTTTCTTCTTTACTGTGACTATCAGACAATTTGAAATTACATTTCTCACTTGAAATGCGTTGGACAGTGCTGGTTTAGACTAAGTGCTCATTAAACTGCCTTAGTATACTTTGTCATCTCATTTTTTTTATGAGAGTTTACCCCCAAACCTTATGAAGTTAGTCTTTTAACCTAGTCTCCTACTGCAAAAAATACAACCCCTCTGCTTTTTTCCTCACAGAAAACCTCACTCTCTTCCTGACAAAAGCATAGCCTGGTTACACAAAGCAGACAGGAAGACGTACTTGGGCTCCTCACCCTTCCGCATTTGCATCCGATAACGCATTCCCAGCATTACTTCTGCAGCTTCTATCATCGCTGAAACTCTTTATGTTAAAAATCCTCCTGAATGAAATAAAGAGAGCAGATGAATGAATAAAACAGATTAGGATGTTATTTCCCTTCTTTTGTTAGCTGCAAAATGTACCATATGGACATAACACAATGAGCCTTGCAGAAATTTGAATCTCTGATAATTTTTTTTTAAGAATGACATAAAGTATTCATGATGAATGAACTTTGAGCATTAAATGATGAATGAGTTTTTAAATAACTATCCTTTCAGAAGTTGTATCAAGTGTCTAGTAGAAGTATATAAGTCCTGTTTAAGTGGCTCATACTTCAGGTTTTTGAACAAATCTAATGCCTCTATGAAAGTGAAGTAAAATCTACACCTTCCAGTCTTTGCATATGAACAGATTTCAGAGATTTTGAAATTATGATTTTATTTTAGTTTTTTAAGATTTTATTTATTTACTTTTAGAGGGAGGGTAAAGAGAGGGAGTGAGAAATCGCTCTGAAAGAGAAACATTGATAGCCTCTTGCATATGCCTTGACTGGGGTAGAACCTGCAACTCAGGAATGTGCCCTGACTGGGAAGTACTGAACCAGCGACCTTTCCCTTTGTGGGAGGACGCCCAGCCAATGGACCCACACTGGCCAGGGCTCAAATTAAGATTTTAATCAATTCTTTCAAAGTACCTTGATTGAGAAAACTAAATGAACTTTACTATGTTCTTTAAAAATACTGTATTTCCAACTTTGAGTAAATGCTATCATTGCTTAAGAATAGTGCTAAAATAATACTATTATGATCTTGTAGAAGACACTACTTGGCCAAATATATATTAAATCAAAAACTTGTTGGGAACCTTACTTTTACTAATCAGATGAAAAATGAATTAAAAAGACCAAAGCAACCTCCCTGATTTTTTTTAGTTACTACAACATAGTCCTAGAGGTCAGAAATGCACAGGTAGAAAATGCATAATTAGAATTGGTAGGCTTTGAATAGACAACTAGAAATAAAAATTAAAATAATAGAAGCTAAAACACAAGATAATTAGGAAAATCTTGACCTATAAAAATAACAATGCTAATAAATACGTTTCAAAATAGGCAATATAATTACTATATGGTTTTAATTCTGTTCCTGGTGACACTACAGGCTTAGTACCTGGAACAACTTCTTGCTGAAAATAACTAATAATCTAGATATAATAAATATTTGTAAGTGTTCTTTGAAAAAACAATAAGATTACAAGAATAAAAGAAATTAACAATTGAAAAAATCTAATTGAAGACTAGAAAGCAAAGAAGTAAACACAATTCTCAAGCCACCTTTCACCCTGAGATCATTGCCTAACCAGGTAAATTTAGGCTTCTATTTTCGTAGACCCTTGAGATATAAAACATTGTCACTGCAAAAAGATATAAACAGTCAACCATAAATCACTCTCTGCACACCCCAACTCTAGAGGCTTGAAAAGAGATTTGCATATCTTAAAAATTAGTGCTGAACAGAGGGGAAAGACCACTTAAAATTTGGAAGTATAAGCCACGCCTCCCTGATGTTCATAGGAGAAATGTACTGCCTCAGTTTGGAAAAGTTTAAGTTAAGGGTGATAATTAGATATTCCACAATAGAATCTCCCCTACTTGTCAGAAGCAAATGCAAATCCTCTCAAAAGAAAATCATTTCAAAGAATATAGTCAGCTCACAAACAGAAACTAAAAACAAAAGGAAAGTAGGCACCATGATCAAGAAACAACAGGGAAAAAAACACAGAATTTAAAAGGGTTTCAGATAAGGAGGACATTTTCAGACACAGTCTATGAAGTAATTATGTCTAATGTGTTTAAAGAAATGTTTGAAAGCCAGAACATATGTGTTCAATGGACAAAGCATATTTAAACAAACCAAATATAATTGCTAGAGATGAAAGTTCAAAACTCAGTGAACAGATTTAACAACACATAAATGAGATTATTTGTGAACTCAAAAATAGATTCAAAGTTACCCAGATCATAGGTAGCATGAAAAGACAAAGAGATACAAAATTAAAAAGAAGGTGGAGAGACATGAATTAAAGTGAAAAAGCATTACATACATCTATTTGGAATTCAAAAATTTGGAGACACAGATAGATGCAGTATTGGTCCAGGCCTAAAGGGGAGCTACAACTTCCCCCCACCCAGCATTAACAAGGTGGCCCCACCCTCTGCCCCACTTCCTCTGCCACAGAGGTGTCAGAAAAGACCTGTTAAAACAGAAGGTTTAAATAATGTATAGAATCTCATAGAATAATATACTCATTTCAATTAAAAATCATTCTTCACCATACGGAAAATCAGGAAGATCTTTAACTGAATAAAAGATTCATCTGAAACAGTGATTTTCAACCTTTTTCATCTCATGACACACATAAATTAGTTACTGAAACTCTGTAGCACAACAAAAACTACATATTTTTTGCCAATCCAACAAAAAAAAATGGGTATAGCCTTGATTCATTCACACCAGACAACTATTGCTGTGTTGGCTGTTGTCATTTTTTTTATTTGACAATCTAAGGGAAAAGAGGTTAGTGCCCCTGACTAAATATTCAGGTATTGCATGTTTTAAAAGTTCTTGCAGCACACCAGTTGAAAATTGGTGATTGAAAACATAGGAATGCAGAAAGTTTGGATGTCAAACGACAAGGAAGAAAACAGATCAAGCAAGAACTAACCAAGAGGAAGTTAGTTGCTTGGCTATATGAACTACAAGCACAAAATAACTTTTAAGGCAAGAAGCTTTACTGAGAAAATGCATCATTTTATCCTAAGTGAAGGTGTTTCACTTAATCAGGAAGACAGAATTTTAACCTACCTAATAATACAGCCTCAACCTTACAAACAAACATGGTCAGAACTACCAGGAGAAATGGAAACTGGAGGTCTCTTTGTCGCCACATCCTAACCTACTCTAACTGAAATTCCTACACAGTAGATTTAACTCAGCAAAGAGCCCACTTTTATTTTCGAGAACTTGAGCAATCAAGTATTAAAGAAGCTTTTTCCAAGAAAGAAATATGGCGTATTGTCACATCAGCCACATGTACATCTCCTCTACCACTTTGGGCATCCAAGGAGGTGTTCTGAGACATCAGACTGACTGCAGTTCTTCTCCTGTGGAAGCAGAGGTGGGGCACAGCAAGTGAAGAGAACGGCATGGGAGAACAACTATGCCCGATACTCAACTGCACATTTCACTGCAAGTGTAGGGCTTTAGTGAAATTCAACAAATGCACTAGACCTTTCCACAAATATGAATAATATCTGTTAAGATAATGGCATTTCCTACAGAAAACATGGCAGTAATGATTTCAGAATGCTCCCATTAGAATATGCCATGAGTCAGTCACTCAGAAACAAACACACCTTCAACACCAGAAGTTAATCTAAAGTACAATCCCTAGTTACTGGTCCTTGGCATTGTGCTTTCCTACAGTTGCCTAGACTCTCCTGTGAGCACTTATAAAAATATCTCAGGCGGGATCATAACTTATCTTTCCCTGGGAAAAGTCCAAAAGCAATGTTAAGAGAAACAAAGGAAAGCTGCTCCTTACCAACCACCAGTCACCAAGGAAAGCACAGGAGTGAGCCAAAGATCTCGTCACCAGTTCTTAAACAGTCTCAAAGGCAAAAGCTAAAAGGAGCAGTCCTTCAACTCGCCAGTAGTGTATGAACAGAGACGGTATCTCTCGGGAGGGCATTAAAATATTCCACAGATTTTCCTCTCTGCTCCCACGGCTGTCCCTGTGAATGTAGCTTTCATATGCCAGCAGGAGTGGACAGAATTGAATGCCAGAGCTCTCAAATGTACCACCAACAGGGGGCACCCAAGGAAAAGCCTGGAACCTAAATAAGATTACTGAAGCTACATTTCTCTATCAAGGGCAGTCTTCCACAACCTACCTTTTCCAAATCACCAAGACAAGAAAACTTATGAAACACCAGATAAGTGAAGAAAAAAGGAAGTCTACCCTCACCACATGATCCCGATGGCCAGCAAAGTTGAAACCAACCTGGGAGACCATGTTTCTCTCTCCCAGCAATGTTACCAGGAAACCACAGGAGAAAACAGCGGTCTTGTTAAAGGATTTTACCTTAAGTCTAAAAGTATTGATCACTTGGACTGTATATAGTCCTCCTTACCCGAAGAACTTTTATTCCAGGCTATAATCTAAAAGACCAAAGCCTTCGCTGCCTGCACTGCTGGAAGCTTTTCCATTGAACCACATGCAAAACACCTCTACATTTTGGTTTTCATGTCCTCAGCACAGCTAATTATCCCGTCAGCCTGTGGAGGAGTGGGAGGTTATTGTTCATGAACCCATGAAAGGGCATAACATAACGGTGCAAATGAGAAAAGCTTGAAGCCTGTTTCACCAGTTAAAGCATATCCTAGAAAAGAGTCATTCTCAGAGGAAAAGGGGGGTGGGGGGTGGGGGGTGGGAATACACTGTAGCCTTTATATAGAAAGTTTTAAGAAGAATATTAGCACTGTATTTAAGCAAAGCAAGAAATAGCTATTCAACTCAGTGCCTCCCTCCATCACTCCAAGGTCACATTTGCAGGACGTTTTGTTGTTATGAAACAGGATAAATGTTTTCTGCCTGTCTGACCTAGAGAGGTATGCTAGTCCTCAGTTCTATAGCTTCTGCCTAGAATGTACCGACTGAAGGCTGTGAAAACTGCTGAAAGCTGTTGGCTGTCTAGCATGTAGGCAAACTCACAATTCCTGCTCCTGCATGCTCTCAGTCATTCCTTAGCATTTACTTTAGGCATCAGAGGCCTTCTGTTAAGAAGTAAGGGAGCCAACTAGAAGCAAAGTGCCAAAAGGAGAGTGGAAGAAAATTAATTTCAGTGGCAGGGTAACACTTGTATATTCTAAGAATTCTCCCTGTTTTTCAATTACAGGGAGCAATTTATTTGATTTTAGGCCATCTGCATCCTGGGGTAGGCCTTACCTATTCTACTTCACACTTTCTGGAGAATATTCAATGAAAGTCTCAAGACAGGAGTACATGAACCCTTTTTAAGACTAAATGTACTTAGCAGAGTTTTGTGTATTTGGGCAATTAAGGAACAGCCAGAAACCAGGAGCCCACTTGGAATGCCTCAACTGTTGCAGGAGAAGAGAAAGTCATATAAGATGTAGGAGAATTACAACCAGCCCAGCAATAATGGCTTCTTAAAATGCTTTCCAGGCCCACCTGAAATAAGTGCCTCTCTTAGGTCTTTCCCTCCTTCCTAGATAGCTTTTTCCACTGCAATGTTATCATAGTTCTTAAAGCCCAATAATGCCATTATGTATTTAGAGCTCTATTCCCTTCCATAGGCAGTGTACTTATAACAGCAGGCTCTTGATGCATTTGTGCCTATATACCTGGCATTTAGCACAGGTTCTGGCACTCAGTAAGTATCTGAGGAATGAGTTAGGGATATTTCCTTGTGGATCCTCAACTTAAAGGAAATAAAGCATCTATTCTTACTCACATGTCACTTGATAGGACTGACGAAGTCATACATGTGCTAATTATGTCTATGTAAACATAGCTTATAACCTCGGGGGAGTCTTGAGTGATAACCAGCAGTTCTATCATTTTTCCTACTCCCTGGCCATCTCTGTTTAAAGCTCTAATGCCTCTAAAATAAATTCCAAAATCTGACCACAGCAGATGTTGTCAGAGTACTCTACTCAAAAATACAGGCCCTCGGGTACAAAAGCCTTTCTTCTTTAACTCCTCACTTTCTTATTTAGCTCTAGACTAATCCTTTTTATTTTTTCTCCTTCTGAGAAGAGTGTCATGTACCTTTCCAATGCGAACCACACTTTAAACACTCTCCAGGATTTCTTTCCATCGATTAGCCACCTCATTCTTTTTTTAAAGTATATTTTATTGATTACGTTATTACAGTTGTCCCAATTTTTCCCCCTTTTCCCCCCTCCACCAGGTACCCCCTTTTCCTTCAGCAATCCCCCACCCCATTTAGTTCATGTCCATGGGTTGTACATGTAAGTTCTTTGGCTTCTCCATTTCTTATACTATTCTTAATATCCTCCTGTCTTTTCTGTACCTACCACTTATGCTTCTTAATCCCTGCACCTTTTCCCCTGTTCTCCCCCTTGCCCCTCACAGCTAATAACCCTCCATGTGATCGCCATACCTAGATTCTGTTCCTGTTCTGGTTGTTTGCTTAGTTTGGGTTTTTTTGTTTGTTTGTTTTTGTTTTAGATTCAGTTGTTGATAGTTGTGAATTTGTTGACCTTTTAATGTTTTATAGTTTTGATCTTCTGTTTTTTCTTAAATAAATCCCTTTAACATTTCTTATAATAATGGCTTGGTGATGATGAACTCCTTTAGCTTTACCTTGTCTGGGAAGCATTTTATCTGTTCTTCCATTCTAAATGATAGCTTTGCTGGATAGAGTAATCTAGGTTGTAGATCTTTGATGTTCAAAGTGATGTTCATCACTTTGAATACTTCTTACCAGTCTCTCTACTAGCCTGCCAAGTTTCTTTTGAGAAATCAGCTGACAGTGTTATGGGAATTCCTTTGTAGATAACGTTCTGCATTTCTCAGGCTGCTTTTAAGATTCTTTCTTTATCTTTAACCTTCGGTATTTTAATTATGATGTGTGTTGATGTGGTCTTCTTTGTGTCTAACTTGTTTGGGACTCTCTGTGCATCCTAGACTTATATGTCTACTTCCTTTGCCAAATTAGAGAAGTTTTCTTTCATTACTTTCTCAAATAAGTTTTCAATTTCTTGCTCTTCTTCTTCTCCTTCTGGCATCCCTACGATCTGGATGTTGGCATGTTTGGAGAAGTCTCAGAGTCTTTTTATACTATTCTTTTTGGGGGAGCGGGGAGAAATTCTCTTTTCTTCTTTCTGTTCTGGCCGAACGTTTATTTCTTCCCCATATTCCAAATTGCTGATTTGAATCCCACCTCATCCTCTCCACTATTGGTTCCCTGCAGATTTTTCTTTATTTCACCTAGTGTAACCTTCATTTCTCCCTTTATGTTGTTGCTGAATTCTATGAGATCTTCGAGCATCCTGATCACCAGTGTTTTAAACTCTGCATCTGATAGGTTGGCTGTCTCTTTGTTTAGTTCTTTTTCTGGGGTTTTGTTCTGTTCTTTCATTTGGGCCATGTTTCTTTGTCTCCTCAATTTGGCAGCTTCCCTGTGTTTGTTTCTATGTGTTAGGTAGAGCTGCTTTGACTCCCTGTAAAAGGCACCTGTAAATTGTATGGGGTGGACCCTTAGGTAATCACCAGGGTGGGGCAAGCCACTTCAAGGCTTTGTGGCTCTGTGTGGGGGGAGGGCTTAGAGAGGAGACTGTGCTACTTCCTCACTTCTGGGGGTTTTCCCAGCACTTGCCTCATTCCAGTCACTTCACCCACACCCTGTAGGTGACTAGAACCCTTCCAGCTGTTGCCCTGGGGTTGAATCCCAGAGTGGGTGTGTTTGCGTATGTGCAGGCCCTTCAAGCAGGGTTTCCTGAAAATCCAGCAGTCTCTTCCATACCTCCAACCCCTACTGGTTTTTATAGCCAGAAGTTAGGAGGATTTATCTTCCTGGCCCTGGAACCCTGGGCTGTGCGGTGTGGCCTGGGGCTGGGATTGCTAACTCCCAAGGTATTCCTCTGGATTTTTATATCCCACACATGAATGCAGAACCTCCCACACTCATGCCACTGTTGCCTCTGCCTCTCCTGCCACACCACATCTCCTCACCTCCCCCCACCCTCCATCTCTATATCTCTGCCCCTCCTGCCCATCTGGATGAATGTGGCTTCTTTAAATTCTTGTTGTCAGACTTCTATACAATTTGATTTTCTGACAATCCCGGGTGTTATTTGTTTTGAGATTTAGTTGTAAATCTTTTGAGGGCTGCTCAAGGAGGTGAAGCATGTCTACCTATGCCTCCATCTTGACCAGAAGTCCAACTCACGATGGACTTATACTTATAAGTCTCATGCTTATACCTCCATTTTTTCTCTTCATTGACAGCTATCAAGATAACAGATTTTTCTCCACATATCATCAGTTTCAAGTTCTGTAGACAAGCTTTCTAACCTCAGTTTTCTCAGCTCCAAAATGGGGACAATATCCATGCATCACAAGAGTTTGGATAAATGAGATTGTGTACATAAAGCACTCAGTCCAGTGCTTGGTACATATGCTCACCTAATAAATACATATCCCTTTTCTTTCTTTCTTCCCCATCCAAAATAAAATCACTTCTGAGGACTCAGCTTCCCAGTCTTGATTACATTCTTTCTTTTTCCCATTCTTTCAGACCCTGAATTCTGTGCCAACAGTTCCTCTCCTCTCATCTGCATACCAGCCCACTATAATCTGGCATCTCCCCCATCACTCCACTGAAACATCTTTCATAAATGAAACCAAGACTCCGAAATGCTTTGAGTTTCACAGATTTAAATATTTTCTGAAAAAGCCAAAGAATGAATCACAAAATAAAAGAGGATAAATGCATAAATAGATGGCATTCTCCCTAGTTAATCTTATCTACTTTCATGGCTTTAACTTTTACCCATATCTCATGATTTCCAAAAGTATCTCCTGAACTCTCTCCTAACCTCAATCACTTAAATTTCCAATGGCTTTCTAATACCCTCTCTTAGATATATCATGAGGTTACAATAAGGTTTTAGGCAAAAATCTACCCAACTGTCCAAGCTGA
>VMDR010034571.1:0-11017 GCA_007922815.1 Macrotus californicus | reverse complement strand
GAAATTATACAGTACATTTATAATTCAGCAAAACAATGGCCCTTTCTTTCAAAGAAAGAGGCTATTTAAAGTTAAATTGCATTTAACAAACTCTATGCTAAGAATCCCTCAAATTTTTTTAAAGATTAGATAGTACATGGATTCAAAAAAGATCTCTACAGGCAGAGAAGTGTAAAATAACTTTGAATATAAAGGATCAAAGCTTAATTTGAAAATGTATTCTTCATCAATTGTCATGCATAATTAAATAGCTAAATAAAGAAATAACAGCAGTAAAATCACTAGAAAAGGTGTTTTTTCCACAAGAAAAGACAGCAACCTTCACGAGCCCATAAAGCAATGTACGGTAAATCAGACTAGACAGGCAACAGAAACATTTTTCACTGGGTCTTGTCTAAACTTGTCCACCATACTATTTAATTTTTTCTTGCTATAAAAATTAAGACTTCTGTAAAAATTGCTGGTGGTGTCTCTAAAACTTGGTACAATTCCTAATTTCTAAAGTTCTTACTCAAAGAGGATGTACTTTTGATTAAACAAATCATCAGATGATAGAATAGGAGTGCTCCTGCCAGGAAGAGAGGCCCAGATTAATGATACCACACAGGGAAAGGGGAAAGCGAGCTGAAATGATGCCTGCTGGGGAGAAAACAAACACACACACATCTTTCTATGACTCCTTCACTAGCTTTCGAGCAGCACCCTAAATTTCCCTTATGCATATTTTACACTGAGTGTCGAGTTATCCCCAGGCTTAGCTTTAACGCTGCAGCCAGACCAGCTGGCCAGCACTGTTTGCTCCATGTTCACCTGTCTGAGCTCAGTGAAGAATCTAGGAATCTTGCAGTTAATCCACAAAGGGAATTTTGCCATTCTCTCTCTTAATAGAGTCTATGTCCTAGCTCCAAGGAGCCTGTACAATCATACCAGTGGTATGAGTATTTTTTTTAAATTATCCTTTTTTTTTAACCAAAACTGTTCTTTGATTCTCTTCAAAATTAACTTTTAAAAAGTGTATTGTCCCAGGAGGACTATTGCTTTTGCCGAGACAGAAGAGATTTACACTCACGCCTCCACGACTTTCGAAAACCGGTACCACACCACGCTGTCTTTTCCTGTGACTTTATGAGGCACGTTTAGAATTTACAGTATAAATATGTGCATGTTTGCATTCATATGCATGTTTCCTGAATACATCTCTCCCTCTCTTATTCCTCAGGAAGGCTATGAGGGCTGAATGACAATAAGGCTCAATAAATTCTGGTGCTCCTCCTAAGACCCTGTTTGCCTGTCTTTTAAGACCAAGTTGCCTACCTTTTAAAATGGAAAGAATTCTGACACAGAGTAGATTGCTTATTTGCATAGGATCACATGGGCGTCTTTACATCTGGGCTTGAACTCTGGCTTGTAGGTTTCTAGCCCCTTGCTTAGATGGCATCTGCCTAGCCACATGGTGACCACATCCTTCTCTTCAACTCACATGACCAGGCACTGTAACAGATCCCAGGGAACATCTGGGCTCTGGGGCGGGGGTGGGGGCCTAGGGCAAGAGAAAGTAGGGCAAAACCATGAAGGCAGAGTTGCGAGAAAAAAACGATAGCTTTTAGAAACATTGTGGAACCCAAAAGACAAAGATTAGCCTTCCCAACGTAAGGAAGCAGTTTACGGAGGAACTTGGTAGAGTTAATGCTGGAACAAGAATCCAAGTAGGGGATGCCAGGCAGGACCCAAGCTAGCCCTCTGTGAAGTTACAAGGAAAGCACTTCTTAAACTAAGGCAGGGGTGGGGGTGGGGAGCAGGGAGGTTAGGGGGCGCCTGCTGTCCCAACAACCAAGGCAATAGATAGAAACAGCTCTAGCCCAGATTAGACAGTGGCTGGAAGGAGAAACTGGAAGTTGAGCTGGAGATGACTATATAAGTTCAAACTATGTGTTACACTGATCCAGCCAAGGCTGAGCGATGTGAATCTACATGACATCTTAATGTGTAGGTAATACAAGTCTCCAAATTCCCATACACTGTAGCAAGTTAAATTTTCTCAGGCTTAAACACTGTGGGAAAGGAAAAATACTAAAAGAGAAATGCACTGGAGGCAGGGGACATACTTCGGAAAAGGAAAAAAGTTGCAGAAGTCCCCTGAGTAAAGGCAAGAGAGTACAAGCTACCTTGGCACAAACAGCCAGGCTTGGGTCTGCTGGGGGCTGTACTCCGCCGAGTTCCATCACAGCGACACAAGAACGCCTTGGCACATGGGAACAGAGTTTGAATCAATTGCTGATACACTTAGAAAATGTAGATGGTTCTGCTTTAAAGTCTACTCAACTGGTAAATGGCATGGACTGGCAGTCTTAAATTGGAAAGTGTTCTCTGACCCAGGTTGCCAGAAATAAAATATTATTTCCCCAGCCTTACAAGATATAAAATCTTGCTTAAATATTTGCTTAACAAATTTTGCTCTGCCCCAAGTACACAATGTCCTTCAAAGCAAAGGTTTTACATTTATATTTAGAAAAAGCTGTTTGACCCTAAGATAAAAATCACCAATGTTTGGAATAATCTAGGTAAGTACAGTAAATAATCTGGTAAACATTTCTGCCTTTTTTCTCATCATTACTAAAAGGACCCCCCAAAAAGTGCTTTATGAATATTAGTAAACACACAGTAAATCTCATCATTCCCATATTTAAAAAGACTTATTTATGATCTTTGTTATGGTCAGGTGTATGTTTGTTCAAATAAATTGTGAAAGCTTCCAAACAGGTTTTACACACAGCAATAAGTAGAAAATAAAAGCTGTGTGCACTCATGTTAAAAACACACAGAACTTGTGAACTAGCTCTTTAAAAAATCTATCTCATCAAAGTTTGTTTTAAAAAGTGTTTGAACTGTTAATCATTGCTCCCTACCTGAAATAAAAATACAGAAAATATGTGAAAGCCATAGAATTATAAGGATACCAGATATTTCCGTTTTTAGAGCAGTTTATTAATCCAGTGGAGTCTGGATGCAGAATCAAAGATGAAGCACCAAATCAGACAAAAGTAAAGCAGCATCTTAGGTGAGAGTTTTAAAGACACATGGTGAATCACCCAGCTGGCAGGTGTACTTATTATCAGAACTGCCAAAATAGAAATGATCACAATTGTGGTTGTTTAAATACTGCATGCTAGTCTTTCAGAGAAAACACATTTTAAAAAAAACAATTCAGCAGATTTTTTTCCCACAGTGAACAACTGGGTTTTGGCCACAAAACATCTCTTGATATCATTTTAGGTTATTGAGAAAATCTACCTCAATAAATCATGTCTTTTCAATTTCTCCATAAGAAAGAAAAAAGTACAATCAGATGAAGGTCACAAAAAATTGGTATAAGTAGAACATGGGTCTCTCCCTGTTTTCCCAATCCACCGCACAACAGTGACCTACAGACAGCAATGTTAATGATACAATTAAAAGTTCTCTAAAATTAAAACTGCATAAAGGAAAAAAGCCTCAGAAGAAATCATATTTTAATATAACACGGTGCAGACTAAAAATGGTCACCTCTAAATTGAATAATATTTTGAGGCAATAACAATGAGACAATTAAATATTTAACTATTTTTAAAAATCAGTACACACATTTTTTTCTTAAAACTCAGGGAAAACGTAGCATGAATAAAAATACCCATTTATTCGTGCATTCAACAAATGTTTATGTAGTATCTAGAACAAGCCAACTGTTGTCCTACGCACTGAGCATACAGAGATTAATAAAGAGCCCCTGTCCTTCTAAGGCTTATGTTCCAGTGGTGAAAAGACAGACAATACAGAAACAAAAATATGCCAACAGATGACACGTGGTATGGAGAAAAGTGAGCAGGGTAAGGAGGCTGAGAAGTACTAGGAAATAGAGGGCCAGTCCTTTTTATATACAGTGGTCAGAGAAGACTTTTCTGATAGGTAACGTGTGAACAGAGACCTGAAGGAAGTGAAGGAGTGAGTCATGTGAGTATCTCTGAGCAGCAAATGCAAAGGTCCTGGGCATGAACATACTTGGTGGAGGATTAGAGAGGGTAGGCAGAGTGAGCACGAAGAGAGTGGTGGGAGATGCGATTGTTTTGTTTACTCTGGATTATTGGAACTATTTGGAATCAACTGGCTTCAAAAGATGAAGGATAAGAAAAGCAGGAAGCAAGAAGAAAAAGATATGACCTACATTTCATTGAGCTCCTACTAAGTGTCTGATAAAGGGCATTATCTCATTTAACCCACACTCCTATTACAGGTGTTGTTACACCTGTTTTACAGATGAGGTACAAATAACTTAGGGGACAGGGCAAGTAAATAGCAGAAATAAATTTCAGTGGAGACGCTTCTAACTCCAAAATTGAAGCCCTTTGTTCCTCTGAATCACTCTGTTCCTCTGCTTCCCTTAGACAACCAAAGGTAGCAGGTATAAAGGGAGACTATCCAAACTAACTGAAGTCCCACAAATGGAAAAGTGAAGTTATATAGTCCATACCCATGTGATACTTCTCTGTGTACATTCTTATCAGCGTTTCTTTTTTTTTCAGATCATCCAAAAAAAGACACTTATGCTTATTGATTTGTAAAAGATACTTCAAAACTGAGGTTGATGGGTGAATTAGGAAAAGAGATAGCAGAGATGCAGCCCAAAAATAACCTGTCGCGGAATCCAGGCAGAACATTGTGCCCCTTCCACAGGCCCCATCCCTACCTCCAGCCCCTGGGCAAAAGTCATCTCCCAGAAAGAACAGTATAAATACAGAAATCCAAGGGGAAAATGATGGCCCCAAGAGACACTTGCAGCTTTTTCTTTGTTTTACTCTATTTGTATATACGGGCATCCAAGCAAACACCATATGCCTTTGCCTACTATGTGTATAAGATGTTAAAAGAGAAGTAGTAGAGATTTGTTTCTTTAAGAATTTCCTGATCAGTGTTTTCCTAGGCTCCCAGCTTTGAATTCAGAGGAGATTGCTAGTTGGTTCCTTGATTGAAAAGAAAGTATTCCCTTTCTCTGCTTTAAACCAGATTTTGGGGAAAGCACTAAAAAAAAAATTCCCTGAGATCTACTCCATCAGACTTTTCTCTAGATAAATAATAGTTGCAGTCATTAGCACGCAACATTGGTTAGCAAAGCCACTCCAAGATCAAAGAGCTACATGCAGACAAAAACTGCAGGGGGAGCCCTGTGAGGCTTTTGCAAAGAGGTAAGTTGGGGAAAGTCTGCAGTTTTTCTAAAAATAAAAAGATAACAAGAATACAATTAAGAAGTGACGGAAGATAGTTTAAATCCACCTGGGAGGGTAGACTTAACTTGTAAATATGATTTGGTTTACTTTAAAACTGTCAAAACTGCACCAAGATAAACTTGTCATACAAAGTTATTCACTGGTGTTTCACCTTATAAAGCAAATGCAGAAATACCGTAAACAGGCACAACCCGAGAAAAGGAGGCTGGCTGTGGTGATACCTGGCATTGCCGAGTTATGCATCACAGTCAAAACTGGGGTCTGAAGGTCGCCCAACAGAGTCCCCATTGAGAAATCTTGGTCTAAAGTAAATTAGAAGAGGGGGTATCTGTTGTTAAGTAGTAAATGAATAATAAAATTGAGCTTTTTCACAAAGATAGCACTGCCCCTCCCAAAGCCAAAGCCAAAGCCAAGGCAGTTTCCCCCTGACTACCAAGTCAGCCCTGAAGAAGACAGAAGACAACAGTACACTTGCGTTCACTGTGCATGTCAAGGCCAACAAGCGCCAAATCAAACAAGCTGTGAAGAAGCTCTATGACATTGACATGGCCAAGGTCCACACCCTGATCAGCCTTGATGGACGAAGGAGGCATATGTTTGGCTGACTCCCAACTATGATGCTTTGGATATTGCCCACAAAATTGGGATCATCTATACTGAGTCCAGCTGGCTAATTCTAAATATAAAAAATATTACACTGTAAAAAAAAAAGGTGGGAAAAATACTTATTGATGAGTCAGGATTTTGAAGAAGAAAAGGTATGGCGATACCTTAAACAGTCTGCTACCTAGGTGGCATGTTCCCATTTTGCAGTCCATCAGTAACACTTCTGCCTGATAGTGTTATCCCCTGAAAGGCAGGAGAGGTTCACCAGCTGAAGCAGAGGCAGCAACTTTTCTTCTTCCATTAGAGATGGTCCCAGTCGAGAGAAGCCAGACTAATCTCCCAGCCTCAAATCAGATATTTCACAGTCACGCCCTAGGTTTCTTGTTTCCATGAAGTGAAGATAGTGCTCTTGCTCTCAGAGAGTTTTGTTTGGATTGATCAGCCCATTATGAACCACAAGTTTCAGCCCTGGCTGGTATAGCTCAGTGAATTGAGTGCAGGCCTGCAAGCCAAAGGGTCATGGGTTCAATTCCCAGTCAGGGCATGTGCCTGACTTGCGGGCCAGGTCCCCAGTAGGAGGCGTGTGAGAGACAACCACACATTGATGTTTTCCTCCCTCTCTTTCTCCCTCCCTTCCCCTCTGTCTATAAAACATAAATAAAACCTTTTTTAAAAAAAATTTAAACTTATAAAGAAAAAGAACCACAAGTTTTATAATGAAGACAAAAGGGGCTAAGTGTGTTTAGATGCTAGAAATGATGCTTGCTGCTAGAACACTTGGAGGAATAATAATAAAAAGATGCAAATCAAAGTACAAGGTGAACAACACCACCCCAGACCAAATTCTTTTAAAATTCCATCATATTTGCATTTGGCTGGAAGCTACAATTTTATGAGAAGGAGAGCTATTTGCATGAGGACACTAGTCCCAGTGTGGTTCTCAAATACCTCAGCCATCTCAGAATGCACTTTTACACGCTCACCAACTACCAGATGTAACACAGTGGCTATTTTTCCCTAAATAGTTCTGCAAGTGATTTGACATCCCAGACCACAAAACCTAAACAGATGTGATACCTTAAAACAGTCCTCCCATAAACCAAAAGTTTAATCTGCCCAGATAAAAACAACAATAATAAAATCTCTAAATTTCAACTTCTAAAAGTCAACCCATGGAAGAATTCAATTTCATGGAAATCCACATGCACACCAGTTTACCAAGCTGAAATTTAAAAATGTGCATTACACATGGAAAAGAAACAGTTCTTACCGTATTTCCTATCACAAAAAGCATTAGAACCTGGGGTGGTAGGGGAGGAGACTGAAGGCATTGTATTCACCAGGATCACCAGACGCTACCTCATGCCCCACAGATAACTTGAGACTACCATGTAAATGCAGCACGTGAGTTACTGCAGCCTCTCTCCCAGCGGTGAGCTCTATTGGTCTCTAACCTCACGGCCCTCCAAATTTGCTTCCTAAAGAATGGTCCTATCCAGCTCTATGATTCCATTTTTATAGTATTTGAAAAGGTTAACAGATTCTTAAAGACTTATACATTTCAAATCTTTTCTCTTTCTATCAAAGATACCTTTATCTCCCTCCATACCGGAGGTATGGTAGAGAATATCTCCCCATTCCTTAAGAATGTGCCTCACATAGTAACTCCCTTTCAAAAAGTACAATACGAAAGGAAGGAGGTGACCTTACAGTAGAGAAAGCTGGGAGACACTATCTCAGATGATTAAGGTCAACATCAACATAAGTCATGAGAGTTATGTATCCTTGACATGATGTGAGAAGAATGCCACTTACCTCTGTGGTCTTCACAGCCCCAATTTAATCACGAGAAAAACACCTGACAAACCCAAACGGAGGCACATTCCACAGTGAGCCTGACTGGCTGGCAATCATACATCAACGTGCCGGGAGGGTGAGGAGTCCTGAGGTCAGGAAAGCTTCCCGTGTGGAAGCCTCCAGACCTCGCGCTACGTGTCTCCTCATTTGCTAGTCCTGCTTTGTATCCGTTGTAATAAAACTGTAATCATGAGTATAGCACTTTGCTAAGTTCTGAGTCATCGCAGCAAATCACTGAACCTAACAGGGTACAGGAAACCCCTGAATTTGCACCTAGGTAGTCAGAACTCCAAAGCTCAGATGGCAGGTGTCTGAAATGAGACGAGCCCTGGAGATGACTGTGACCTCAACCTGTGAGGGCTGCACTGACTCCAGGTAGTTTGAATCAGAATTGCCTTGCAAGCAGGGACTTCAGTCACTAGTGCCATACCACTATTTGTTCCTCAGTTTTGATAAATGCACCACACCAATGTAAGGTGTTAGTAACAGGGGAAACTGGGTGTGGAGTATATGGGAACTCTTTGTACTAATGTTGCCACTTTCTGCAAACCTAAAATTACTCTAAAAACTTTATTTTTAAAATTAGACTTTTGTCTTAATCCTAAACTGCCATCAACTATAAGTGCTATTCAGTACAAATTTGTTACCAAAGTGGTCGTAACTTTTCACAACATCCCAGGAAGAATTATCATAAACTAAACAGCACTAAGAAAAACAATTAAAAGTTAATTATATGAGCATATTACTTTAATCATCTCTCATTACCTCACACAAAAATTAGTCATGTGTATTAGGCTTCACTTTGATTTTTAATCCACCTACTTCACTATATTAAGATAAGGCTCTCATTCTCCCCAAAGGATAATATTACGTGTATTATCCCGTGTATGCTGAGATTTGACTCCTACCACAATTGTTCAGCCATGAAAATTAACAGATACCCATAGATCTTAGGTCTGTGAGAGACTCCAATCTCCCCTCACCCCAAATTCCAGATGCTAGCCTATGAGGTCCCTCAAGATTGGGCCCTTGTCTGAAAAGCTCTATCCTCCACTTCCTGAAGCATAACAAGTTCACGGTCACCTTTGCACTAGCTGGTCCCGCTGCCTGGAATGTTATTCCTCCAGATTTTAACACAGCTGGCTCCTTCTCTCATTCAGGTCTCAGTAAAATGTCACTTTATCCAAGAGGCCTTTCCTGTCTACCCAATCCAAAGAAGTACTTCCAATACTCTATTTCTACTTCTCCTGGTTTAAATGTTTTACCATATTGCTAATCACCACATTTTCTAGTTTATTTGTTTTTTATCTCTTTCTACCTATACATTAGAATGCAAATTTCATAGGAACTGGGATCTTGCCTGCCTTGATCAGTGCTCTAATCCCAGCCCTTAAAACAGTGCCCAACACAGGTACTCAATGAATGGTTTTGATTGCATGAATAAATGAAATGAAACTAGAGGATTTTTTTTTAAATCATTCAATAAGACTAAATTATAAGCTATTAAGAGAAGGGGGATTGAATTTATTAAGAAATGTATTAAATGCTATTTATGCTCCAGGTTCTTCAGATACATTATTTCATTAAATCTCTACAAAACTCTGCAAAGTACATATTATTATCTCTCCTCACTATTTACAGATGAGGGCTGGGAAGTCCAACAGGTAGTGCAATGGCAGAAGCGACATGACCTCACATCTGATTTGTGCTCTTCCCACTCCTTTAATGTGTAACCCTAACTCTTCATATTGTTACCCTCTAAAAAATGGTCTCACAACAACTGGGAGTCTAGCAGAACACTGACTGCAGTGACTGTCATTATGACCTTAGCCTGACAAAACTAGTGAGTGTGACCAGAAAACAGAGTAGCACTAATCGAGCTGGACATGCAGAATAAAAATACTGTAAACTAGTGAGATGCTTATAAATCAAAGACCTTCTAAAGCTCTCTCCTGGCCAAAAAACAGTTCAAATTCAACTGAAAGATGACTTAAACCCCTTAGAGACTAGAATTCTCTACAAACACTGCACAATCTAAAAATAACCCTAACTAACATAGTCTTTAACTATTTGAAACCTTCTCAAGTCAAACATGCTTTTGCTAACATGGATGAGAAAACATGAAAGTTGTTACATATATAAATCTAAGTGCCACCCGTCAGTGACCCAGATAGGGCTGGGCTCTCCCTAACAGGCTCTGTCATCCCTCAGTAATTTCCCTGTAGCTTGGCTTTGTTGCTCTGTCCCATCTCCAAAAAGATCCAACTGCACAGGACATTCACAAGTAACATAAGCCTCAGCAGGATTTCATGACAGTGATGTATCTTACCCTCAGAGAGTCTTCACTGTGTCACAGGTGCTCCCTCCTGCACCTCTTCTTTCCAAAGTCTGTGTTCCAAAATGGGACCCTCTTCACGAGGCAGAACACCGCCCCCCACCCCTGCTTTCCTGCCAGGCCAGTCTGCATTCCCCAACTCACTTCATCTTGTTATGTACTTATGTACAATTTTATATATTTACATATATTTGCAAAGAGCTATGCTACATTTTTACCCTGAAAAATTATTTTATACATTATAGTTAAAGAAACACGCCTAATTTCTAAGGTGCTACGGAGGATTAGAATATTAGTAAAACCTTACATGCTAAAAATGATAACCTGAACTCTCAAACACAAATAAATACCAATATATGAACATCATGTCATTAAGTAATGTTAGACTTCATCAAAACAAGTTAATAACAGTTCCTATAAGAAATGTATCAAAGCCCTACCGCACAAAGCACCAGTCTCAGATAGTCACAAAGATGCACTCTACCAAATCTTCAAAGGAATAATTCCAATGAGATTTAAATGTTTGGGAGTAAAAGGTGGACAGCTTTAAAATTCTTTGTATAATATCAAAATTATGCTAATATAAATACCTTTTTAAAAAGATAAAGACCTATCACTTACGAATATCATAATTTATATTGATATTCATGTAAACATCAATGCAGAAATCCTGATAAAAACATTAGTAAACAGAATCCATCAATACTTTAAAGAATAAAACATGTATGATTATATGAGGTTCATAGTAGTAAGACACAGATGGTTCAATACTAGATCTACCTATGTAGTTTACATCATTAGTAGATCAAAGAAAAAAAATGATGTATGTAAATTTGAAAACAGGTTTAATAAATTTCAACATAAATTCCTAATTTTAAAAATTCTTAATAAAACAAAAAGTATATATTGTTCCCAAACATGATTCTATGATATAGACATATATATGAAATCCAAAGCCAGT
>VMDR010034570.1:0-11023 GCA_007922815.1 Macrotus californicus | reverse complement strand
ACCATAAATTCGCATACGACAAAATAAAAATTCAGTGAAGGAGTCAACGAAGCCAAAAACTGGTCGTGGGGAAAGACTGGCGGACGAACTTCCCTCAGGATTAACAGTGATAGTTAGGAATTGAAATGGTGCAGAAGTGCATATACAATAGAGGTTTAAAGAGAGGGCAACATGAACAGCTTTTTACCAATCAACCTGAGAATTAGGTAAAAGCGATTTACTTTGCAGATTTTAGTACTCAGAGACTATCCGGCAAAGCCCTATGATTACACAAACACAGATGCATACATTTTAAAAACTCCCACAAAGAAAATAGCGTGATGACTGGCTTTGACAAGAAGAGTTTTTCTAAAATCTCAGGGATAAGATTATCCTAATCTTATCAAATCTTCCATAAAAGGGAGCCTAAATTTCAACTCATTCTTTGAAGCCAATATAATTTTGGTACTAAGCCACGTAAAAAGAGTAGAATCAAATAAAAATTAACAAAGCCTACTTATTCATGAACTTGGAGACAAAAATCCCAAAGAAAATACCGTCTAACTGAATGCTACATTTTCTAAAATAGATTCCACCATGATCCAACTAGTTTGAATTCAGGAGTGCGAGGGTTGTTGGATGTCTTGAAGGCTGTACTCTCTGCTGATCACACAGAACTGATTGAAAGGACCTGAGACATAGTCAAAGACAGTTGCCCAAAGACTGGCATCCATTAAGAGGCTGAACTGGGACTTACCTGGGAAAGATGAAATAATGACTGTCTCTCAAGAGATGTAAAAATTAAAGGAGATAATGCCTATCAGGGACAGTGGCTGACATACAGGAAAGGGTCTTTGAGTAGAAAGGAGTAATATTTTTAACTACTTTTACATTTTGCCCAATCCTTCACCCCTCCCTGTCAGAGCCAAGGGTGTGAAAAAACAGTATCAACTATAGAGTTGTCTCTCTAAAAAGGAATCCACCAGATTTTAGATAATGCAGATGCTCTTTATCATGGGGCTTTGAGAAGGGCAGGGCAGAAAGGTAAAGGAGAATTTGGGAAGTTATTGTCAAGGGAGAAGGAGAGTCAAGGATGCCGAATTGATTCAAAATGACCGAAAGCAGCCACGCTGAGTGTCACTGCAGTAAACCGACCTGTATCCAAATCATTCCAGATCACAGCAGTGGGACCAGAAGGAGTTTTGAACCCTGGTTTCAAACGCGCATTACCTTTTTTACTGTGCTGTATATAATTCACAGAAACACTTCTTCATGTCCTTCCACATTTCTGAGTATTTTCTCTAGGCCCCTCTGCTAATTCCTGGAATCTCTCCATTCCGAGTTGGAGGCATAATCAGATTTGGCCAGTCGATACCAAGGCAACTGTCTGTATGTTTTCTTTCCACTGTATCACAGGATGCCAGCACACGGCTTAAGAAGCAGTCAGGAAAATGAAGCCTGTTTCTTGAGGGGCTGATTAAGCAAGACAAAGTCAATTAACATCTGATTCCTCACAGGTTTCTGCAAGCAAATTGTTCCAATTACCCCAAACCAGTGAGCAAATTGAGAGATAATTAAAAGGGGCAGTCATGACTCCTCTGACAGGGCTCTGCCACCGAGCTGTCAGGAATTCTGCAGGAGCCTGATGCAAGAGCACCTCTAAACACGCACAGCCGGCTGGGGCAGACTCCTCCTCAACAATGTATACACACTAAAAGCACAGCTCCCCTCTATTTTCCTTCATTTTAAGTGCATTTCAGGTGTAATGAGTTTGTCTGCATTTTACGTTGTTTGGTTTTAACAGTTTATTGCTTTCATTGAAATAGAAAATAAATGCAACATCTTTACAAAGTGTGTTGAGTGTATACGTTGTCACAGCCAGGACCTTTTACAACTCTGTGGAATCAAAGATAGACTCCACTGTACTGTTTATAGTCTGTAACAGGCAACATAAAAACAAAGTCCACATTACTTATGCAGACAGCCTACTTTCATGAGCCTGTTAGACTTTGTTTTCACAGGCTGCTTAGTCATTTCAAAATAGAGCCTAAACAAACTACCTGTGTATTTACTCTGTTTGTCACCAAGAATTAAGATTGGATCTCCTGAGGTAGGTGGTCATTAATGCAGAGCTGCGGACATCTTTTATCATGTTTATGGAAGAAGCTACTAGGAACCAAAATGGAATGGGCCAGGAGATAGGATGTGGCAAGACTCTTTCTTCCAGTGGGTCGAATAGTGTTTCCGGAGCCTTCGGAGCAGAGGGAAATCGGGCTTTGCTATCTGACATGGTTTGGACAAAGAACTTGTAACTGTTGCATTTGTAGGAACTCGTCACAAATGTCACCTCCACCTGGAAAGGGGAGGGAGCTATAACTCAGATGTTTGATTTTGTGGGCACTTCCAAGATCATTCGAATGGAGCTTGTGGTCCATAGTTTTTTTGGAAGCAACCAGTAAATGCTTAGAAGAGTATGGTCAGATGGTGACTAATCAAAAGGACAAATCATATGGAGACCCTTTTCAAATCAACAGCATTGTTTAGGGTTGATGAAATAAACCAGTCAGCTTCCAGCACTTGAAGGATGATGGGATTATACTTGTTTTGAGGGTCCCAGAGCATACAGGGATCTGGCTGCATGGTAAAGTATGCTAATGCATTACCTGACTTCTTTACATTCCCATGTATGGCATTTTAATTTAACTTGTATACTATGATTTTCCTCTACTAGGCAATTTTAAAGGATTAAATATAATTTTACAATATATTGAAGAAAAGGAATTAGTATTTATTTTGCCTCTACTGTGCACAAGACAGTCACCTGGGTGATTGACATCCATTTGCCTTTTTGATGCTTATAGGAATTTTATGCAATGAAAACTATTATTTGCATTGTGTACGTGAGAAAAAAGAGGCTCAGAGTACTTGAGTGATTTGCCCCAAATCACACTGCCAGTAAGTAATAGAAACCAAGATTCGAACAAGCTTCCTATTGGCACGTGTCTGTTTTTCATTATTACAGTGTACCAGTTACTGCTTGCTGTCTATTTCTTTTCAAATGTTATCTGTAAATATATCTTTATTAAGCACCTATCATTCTATATACAAGGGACTATTCTAGATGTGGGGACTACATCAATGAAATAAAATCAGAGAGCAGACAAACAAGCAAGTAAGCAGGTTCTATAGGGGCTAGAACGTGATGCAGGCTACAGAGAATCGAGAGGATGGTAAAAAAGATGGGGGCAAAGGCGGGGCACAAGTTGCACTTTTAAGTCGGGTGTACAGCTACGAGTTAATCAGGGGGATTTCTGGAAGTAGAGTGTTCCAGGCAGAGGAAACAGCAGAGCAGAGACCACAAGTGAGAGTGGGCCAAACGTGTAAAAGAAACAACCTCAAAGCCAAAATGGCCAGAGAAGAATAAGGCATTTGAGCTTCATAATGTATACTTATGTGATTGAAGGACAAGGCCTGTCCAGAAAGTATCCAGCCACACAACACGAAAAAGAGACATTCATTGATTGAAGAAGACACAAGATTCAGGAAACGTTGTACATAGGACAATGATGTCTCAGTCCCCTTCAAAGTAGGTACCTTGGGACCTCACACAGTTCTCCCAGCATCTCTTCCACTGCTCAAAACACTCTAAAAAATCCTAAGTTGCAATTGCCATCAGCTTCCCTGTTGTATTTTCCTGAATCTCATCGACGGTCTGAAATGTCTTCCCTTTCAACAGTGATTTTAGTTTTGGGAAAAGCCGAAAGTCACAGAGCACCAAATCTGGGCTGGAGGGGGGCTGAGTCACCTAGGTGATTTGCTGTTTCACCAAAAAATTCTGCATGAGAGGTGATGTGTGAGCTGGTGCATCGCTGTGACAAAGCTGCCGATCACCAGTTGCCAATAGCTGTGGCTGTTGTCATTGTATTGCATCTCTGAACCAATGAAGAACATTGAAGTAGTACTCCTAATTAATTGTTCAGCCTGGAGGGCTGAGATGTGATGGACAACACCTTCCCAATTAGAAAAACACAGTTAACAGGGTCTTGATCTTACTGTGACTTTGCTGCTCCTTCTTTGAGCGTGGAGAATCAGGCGACTTCCATTGGGACGACTGGATCTTCGTTTCCAGATCATAGCCGTAGATTCAGCTCTATTTATGACCTTCTGGATGAAATCCGATTCATTGGTAGCAGTTTGAATCAAGTCATTAGCAACTGCAGCACCAGGTTCCTTCCGCTGTGGTGGCAGAAGCTGCAGAAATAATTTTGCTATGACCCAATTCATGCGAATATCCTGAGTCAAACTCTTGGAATAGTAGTTTTTGGAATCCCCAGATCAGCAGCTAGTTCTCGCACTGTCAGTTGCCAATCTGTGCTGATTGCAGCCTGTACATGTTCAACATCCTCTGGTATTAGGCTTGCTGCAGGCCTTCCAGAGAGCGCATCACTTTCAACAGATTCTCATCCATCTTTGAAGTGTTTGTGCCACACTTTTATTATTTGCACTGCACTCATTGCATCGTCCCTGAAAGCCTTCTGAGTCATCTGAATAGTTTCCATGGAGGGATGTTCAAGCTCGGTGTAAAATTTGATGCAGATTTGTGGCTACGCTTGCTCAGTCATTTTGAATGCGACAGCCACACAGTATGCATGTTCACTCAACAGATCTACTGCCCCCACCGACTAGCACAGTGAAGTCGTCATTGTTCATGCATGCGCATTCCAGTCCACTCGCCTTGGCTCCCCGGTTACATCTGTGTCACGCAAACCCTTCTCAGTATGTTAACAATGGCTGGATTTTGTCCAGACAGACCTCGTATAGCTAAGATATTAGTTCTTAAAAAACCCACTTGTGTCATAAAATTGGTATGATTAAAATCAGTGGATGACAAAATACTAAACCATAAATGGAGAAATTACCATGACAGTGAGAAAAGAGGGATACCCATGATCACACCAATTATTCTAGATGCTATGGTCAGCGCAGGGAAACTGACCACTAAAATTGTGTGCCTTTGTGTCACCTAAGTGAAAGCCTCTCTGAACACTTTGGAACCCTAGATGTGGGGATGGGATTAAAATATAATTTAATCAACTGGTTTGTTCTAACATGTTCCTCTAAAAGATAATTGGTAAGCCCAAGCAATGTGGAACTATATTTATAATAATTCTCCAACTAAGAAAGTGACACAATCACTTAGAACAGCTTTGGTTCTCAAATCACCCGAGTATTTATGAAAATTTTTTTTGTAATCATATTTTATATTTTTATATTTTAAAAGGATTAGATGCAGATTTAGGAAAGAGCTTGGAAGGACGTTACTTCAAGTACAGCCTAACAAGAGGGTACCACAGTATCTGTCAACCTTTGCTTTCAGCCTAGACATCCCACCATCCTGTTTAAAATGCACACAGATACGCAAGTGGACAGGATGAATTTATGGATCCCAGGTAGCCAAAAGAATATAGGATTTAATGATTTGTTCACTGATATAGAACAGAGCTATCAACAATAGTCCACACTAACTAACAGCCAAATCCCTCCCCCTTTCTGAAGGAGCTGAATGAATAGGACACTGATTCAATGTGTGGCTGACCTAGAGCACAGCAGCAGAGGTACCTGTCTGCGATTGTCATTACCGTTGGGCCGAGTTGGCTGCCATGAGTTTTGGCCAGAGTATCCTGTTTCCCTTTAATTTTTCTAAACCACTCTGGCTCTCTGAATCTGTTTCACCTTCATGTTTTGGCTATCTCAACAGGATACATAAGCTTGATTAAGACTACCCAGAAAGGTAGCTTCTCCAGGATCACATCTTCTGAGCCTCCATCAAACCTGCCTTGTCACTGAGCAGATGGATGAAACAAGCATGTTCCTAAGAAGGAAAGAAACCTGTCCAGCTCCTAATAGGTTTATGATTCATCCTCTGACGGCTCACAGGCCTTTCTGGACAACAGCGATTGGCCATCTGGTTTTATTGGGGATGATAAATTCAGCAATAACATGACTCTTGGTCCTGTGTCCCTCTAAACCCAAGTCACAAATATTGTGAGTCAGATGTCCCCACCCAACAACACAACGGCTCCTGAGCTCAAATGCTCCTTTGACACAGCCCATGCCACCCAACTTCAATTATGCCTGGGCTACATTTCTGTTGGAGGAACTACAAAAATTTTTTTTTCTTCAATATGACACACACACACGCACACTTTTTTTTTTTAAGGAGGCAGAGACATCAGCCAAATAAACTACGTTAAGCAGTGGGTTCCATTTTAGGTGTTGACAGTGTGTAATAAATCCAGGCCTACCTAACATTTACAGGAACGTTATAAAATGAGTGAAATGGCATGAGCTGGTTGCCAGGCCAACCAGACAAACACAATAAACAGCAGCTATGACAGGGGTAAGTTACACCATCTCTCCGGTCTGAAATATATCACTTTACATTAGTCTTTGACCACTTTGAAAGCTCTTTGTTTTATATTTTTCAAAATGCTCTTTTACAGCATAGATTACCATTAAATCTTTTCAGATGAGGAAGTTCCTTTTTTTTCCTCCTTTCCAAACTTACATAGCTCTAGAAAGTGAACATTTATTTTTATTTTAACTCTAATTAAAAAATAAATTCAAGTCTTAAGAACAATGTTAAGGCTCAAATCCTGAAGGTCCCTTCTGGCAGATTAAAAAAAAAAAAAATTTCCCTAGACTAGAAGGAAAATAAACAATAACAGTAGTTAATATACTTTGTTGGTTTAAAATGTTCTATTAAAATGGTAGTGTTCGACAGTACTATTTAACTCTTTAAAAGTCAGTCTGCGCTCTGAAGAGCCTCCTCTCCTAATGGAGAGGGCATTTCAATGTAAGCATAGAGTTCCAGAATGGTATGGCTGGAAGGATCTTAGAAATCATCAAATAGCCCCTTTATTTGACAGAGAAAAAACGAAATAGATAAATTAGGGCTTTTTATATGAGTAATGATGAAAAACAATGACATCTCGTTTCTGCTGTTTATACTACACACGAGTATTTATTTTTTTTACTCCTGTAGCCAATGCTCATGTAACCGAAAGAAGCAATGTCTCCCTTCTGACTTTCAGCTCATGCTTTGAGCAGCAATAGTGAAGTGGAGTAATTCAGGGTTTTCCATAAAAAGTGAAATGCAACTACGATACCTGTAAAACACATGTAAAGTACTTTAATAATCAGTTTTTACCAAATTTGCCTGACTCCTACAAAATATTGCCAGACTATCAACTATCCTTTCAAAAGGCACACCGGTGACCAAAGTGACCAGCTTGTCACAGGCTGCACGAGACATTCCGAGATCCTGCAAGGCCAGGCTCAGAGAACCCCTCCGCCCCGGGAAACAGGTGCAGTCGATGGCCTACTTGTGAAGGTAATTTCACTCTCATGACTTTATAACCTATTTAATAAAAACTTGTTTGTAAATTATTCCGACACGATTTTAAAACATTGCTGATTGTCTTAAACCCCCTGTGTTTGCTGTGGTTGTTTTGTCATGTTGCGGCAGTGGACAAATGGTTGAAAATAGCACGTTAAGAGGCCACCGTGATCCCAGTACCATCCCACGAAACGAGCCCGAAAAAGTTGCAGAGGGGTTTTGGGGTCAGTACCTTCCAACAGCCGCCTCAGGGTTTGACCTCGCCTGGGGAAGCCCACATGCTCTCCCAGGACGTTCGCTCATCCTCCCTGAGGCAGCAGGGCCCCGAGATGCGCTCCAGGAAAAGATTTCTAAAACTCACACACACTCACAGAAACAGACTGAGCATCTTCCAGGGGGAAAGTCCTACTTCAAAAGCTCACACTGATAGCGCTCACAGAGTCAGGACAAGAGGAGACTCTTTGAGGAGGCATTTGGCATATTTTTTGGAAACCTTAGAATATGGCGGCTGACGACCGCAGTTAGAGCTCACGAATCGATCACTCGATCAATACGTCTCCCAGAGCTCCATCCAAGCCAAGCACACTGGCTGTGTTTCTGGAGATACTGATATATTTAAGCGTGAACACTGGTGACTCATTCCATATTTTAGCGGATTTTAATTTCTAATGTATTATTTCTAACTGGCAACTCTATTTTTGACTCGATTCTTCATGCATTACCCAGTGAATAAATATTTAGAACTTTAATTTCCTGACCTTTAATATTATCAAAGTCTCGCACACAATACATGTTCGTTAAATAAATACGACAATTAGAAAAATTGAAAGAGATGATTAAATACCCTATGAGAAGAGATAACTTAGTTTAATAACTAGGCACAATGATAAAAATAACAATAAAATGTAGAAACAATGTTAGAAATAGAGCACAGTGGCGTGATAAGACATTTTCTATTTCAACAGACTTGAGGGAGTCCTGACAATCTACAAAAAAAAAAAAAAGGACTTTCTTTGAGCTGCAACAGGCAAGACTATCTTTCTGTACTTTGACATCAGTCTGACCATGTCTTATAATCATTTCCATGACACAGCTTCAAACTTAAGAAAACATAATGTAAGACACATATTGTATTGATCAACCATGGCCACTTCCATCCTGGATGCCTAACCCCAGACCCTAAAGTGTAACCACAGGCAACCGAAAGTGGGAAGAAAGATAAAGGTGGTAAGAAAAGACGACACTGAGTGTCATGGTCTGCCCTGACATACAGGAAGCTTTACTTTTTGATGCCCAACATGGATAACACTTCGCTGAAATGATAAAGAACAAAGGATGAAGTGTCCAAAATGTTTAGCCACAGAAATTGCTAACTAACGCATGTTTGAGTTGCTGTCCACAGCTGATGACAGTGCATGAACCTACTCTTAAGTTTTGCTCAGGTTCACCTCTGTGTGTTATGTCCCTCAGTTACCCTTCCCAGTCCTTGCTCACCATGCTGTTTGGAAGTCTCCAAAGGAAGGGTGGGGTGAGTCCCATGACTCCTACTCTCTTGCCATTTTTAGCTGCCTGCAACCTTTCCTGGCTGCTACAGTTTATAGACTTGGGTTCAGTGGCCCTGCCAAGTCTGGCTCATGAACCCTGAGGTGGACTCCTATTAAATGGAAACGTGTCCACTCCACCATATGAAAGCAAAGAAGGGGCCTGAAATGTCAATGTGAGAAAAGTCAAGGTTAATGGGGTGCAAGATTTTTACAAGAGAACCACCACCCTGCAATGACTAATTAAACTGAGTGAGGTCCAGATGGCAAGCATCTTTAAAGATGCCAATTATAGATTCAAATGTTTTCGTGTGACACTGTTTTCCTAGAAAGATTAAGTAGTAATGATGACTTGCTTTTAGTGTTGGACATCATTTTATTCTGTCAGAGATCTGACCCATGGCTGTACAAATGTGCACTCTTGATGTTGACTTCATAATATATCACAGGGAAAATCCAAGTACAGTGATCAACCTTGAAGAAGGGAGTGGATCTCTGGTTAAGAATCATAATCCCCACATTTGCATTGTGGCACTCTGGCTAAGTCACCCCAGGATGGGCTGTGGAAAACGTAATCAAAAGATACTTTTTGGATGTCCACTGAAGCCAGGTAAGTTCTGTCACCATAGTCACCTGCTCCAGAAAGAGTCCTGGGCTGGTTCAAGGACACAAAAGATATGAAGGAAAATAAAAGTCCCCAAAAGATGCAATTAGGCTGAACAAAGGTGAAAGATTGAAACTTATTAGGCAGTAGAACAAATTAGAAAGAGATGTACTCAAATTCTTCCACTTTCGGATATAGACAAGGCAAATCAATCTTTTTCCTCTTCTGAATCTCATATCTGAATGCTATTCCTCAATTTCATAATTTGCTCAATAGTCCTGCACAGGATGATTCAAGAGATGTTATTAAAATATTCCATGTTCAAAACACCTTTGCAAACTGCATTGCACGGAATTGAAAGGTTTCTTTACTAAGACTTCCCGGTGCCTTTATCTCGTTATGATGTACCATTGATTTCTGGAAAGGGATGTGATATTAGATACTTGCCCTATGCCCTAAACACACACAGCATCAAGGGCTTTCAGATGTTAAATTTTTAGATTAAAAAAAAAATTCAGATGTAGATTGAATGCAGTACTAAAAACTTAAGGTTTCTGGGAGGAGGAAAAATGGCAAAATCTGACATTTGGAGGCATTAATCTGACAAGGGAATCCAGATATCCGGATATCACAGAAAGTAAGAGAGCAAGGAGGTTAGCATAGTGTTCGCTTTGTGCCTCACTACGACCCCTCTATAAGACGTGGAAAGACTGAAGTGAGTGCAGAGGGACTGAAAAAGGAGGCGTGGGTGTGAGTGCCATTCAAGGGAAAACGGAAAGGGCCTGTGGAACTTTCTATAGGCTGGGAGCAAGGAAGAGGCCAAAGATAGTTCTGAAGTTTCAAGACTGGAAAAATATACATTGATAACTTTGGGGTGGCAAACTGGAGAGATTCCTGCTTTGTCTTTGTGGAATTTACATCTGTGGGAATCTTTTGCAGGTTTGTTGGTAAAATGGAGAGTGAGCCTAACAAAAGTAATGTTAGTAAAATCCTCAAAAAGATAAGATTTGTTCCAAAAGGAAGGAATTGAAGGGTTTTGATGCCCATGGTAGACTTCTAGAGCTACACTGTGCGATAAGGAAATAGGTAAGGAAAATGACACCTGAGACAAACTTGAATTTATTTTATTTATTAAAAGAATTTATTTACTTAGAGAGAGGGGAAAGGAGAGAGAGTAAGAGAGGGACAGAAACATCAATGTGTGGTTGCCTCTTGTGCATCCCCCACAGGGGGACCTGGCCCGCAACCCAGGCGTGTGCCCTGACTGGGAATCTAACCAGCAGCCCTTTGGTTCGCAGACCAGCGCTCAATCCACTGAGCCACACCAGCCAGGGCAGGGAAACGTGTCTTTATGGGTCTTATGCAAGTTCAGGGTCACCTAACGGAATCAGATATAGAGGTTGAGGGGTGCACATGTGTGTGTGTGTGTGTGTGTGTGTGTGTGTGTGTGTGTGTAAGAGCTGAACAATAGAAAGACCCTTGGATATGAGTTAACTTTTA
>VMDR010034569.1:0-11025 GCA_007922815.1 Macrotus californicus | reverse complement strand
ACTTTATAGACAGAAGGAGAGGGAGGCACAAAGGGAAGGCTCTGTGTTGCCAGAATTCATATTTAATGTAGTAGTTTCTCACACAGAGCCATGTAACTGTTAGGCTTTGAATAAGTATCTGATCATAGTACAAAAAACAATAAATAAGGGCTGTAATTTTGTTCACATGGGTTATGAACAAATAGAATCACTATTAAGTAAATAAGAGACAGTTCACAGTCCATTTCCCTTTCCATGTTTTAATGGTTACACCTTGTAATACTAAGAAAACGGCTATTTTTCACTTTACAAAAATGTATATAAAATGTACACAAAAAACCAATTTGTTTTTGTAGGAATATAAAGGTGCTAATATAAACACAGTAAGAAAACAATGGCAAGTCCTAGAATAAACAGGTACTTGTGTATCAGGATATGGACGTGTAGAACAAATATGTGAGCACGCACAGAGAAGGAAAAGGTGGAGGGAGCATTTTCGCAAAACTCTTGTGTAATGACATGCTGGTTCCTTTAAGAGAGTTGTCTTTTACAAACCTACTTGTTTCACTGACTCACCGAAACCACAAAATAGCTGCTTGAACAAGAACAAAATAATACCATGATGTACACACACTGCCTTAACTGTACGTGGTTTAAAGACTTCCTGTCATTTACTGCACACTTTCTATCACTCACAAGTATACTTAGAATCCTCCTTCTCCCACACCTGTCATGATCTCAGACTTCATGGTTTAGTCACCACTGGGAATAATATTGAAATGTTACTGATCGCATCACTGCAAGTCTGAGATGGAGGAAGATGATGGTAGATGAGTCAGAGGACCTCCTGGAATTTCCCAAATGACCCTCTGTCAGGATACGACGTCACGTGGGTTTCCTAGCACTCAGCCTGGCTCTGCCACACACAACACACAGTCACAGCAAAGCCACAGTCACCTGCAGTGAGAATATAAGACGGCAGAGCCACCTCCGAGAGAGACTGCTAACACTATCAAAATTATGCATGTCTGTTTCCTTTAGTCCAGGAATTTCTCTTTAGCAACCTATTCTATAGTCATACGTGCAATGATACACATGCAAGGTTATTCACGCATTATTACTTATAACAGTAGAAACTTTGGGACAGATGAAATGTCTATCCATATGGAAATGATTAATAATGAGATATCCCGCAATGGACTACTATGCACCATTAAAAAGGTATGAGGATGCTTTTTATGTACTGATATGAAATGATGTCCAAGACAAATCATTCAGTGAAAAAAAGCAGAATTACTCTGTCAGTTCAGTCAGAGTTTTTTCTTTTACCTATGTCTTTCCTTAAGCCTCTCAGTACACACAGAAATCTTCTGAAGAGAGACTCCATGAACTTTTTCCATAGCTTTAAAATCATTTTCCAGTAAATTTCCTAAATAGTTGGAAAGCATGTTCATATTGTAAAAAGACAGAGAAAAAGCAGGACATAGTTCTGGATATAGCAATTTTTTAAAAGAACCACTGAAAACAATTCTTGTTATTGACATCATGCTACCTAAGTGGGTGAAAGATATAAAAAGCATGTATTTTGTGCTACTGTTTACTCTGTGACTTCAATGCCATCTGCAGTGATAATTATATTCATTTCAGACACAGAACTTAGGTTGAAAGATAAGCAGCTTTCTACTACGTGCCTATTTCCAATGTAACTACAGAACTGAAATTTAAAAATAGTTGTTGCTAAGGATCTTGAAAAAAATCATGCAAAAGAGAGAATTAAGAATGGAATTAAGCTCCTAAAGCTCCTGAATTTTGTTCTTCATTTCTTCCTTCCACTTCTCCACCAATGATGTTTTCTGTATTCCAGTGATGGCCCATATGCTATTAAAGTGTGTAGGGACAGAAAATACTGAAAGTGAAATTTTAAAAAATTTGGGTTTTACTGACCATGTGATTCTTTCAACTTACTCCTGCGCTGGGTTCTAGCATAAAGTACCACCTGCTGGACAACTTCCAACTGCTCTTCAATTCGGGGAAAATGGAAGTCCGTGCACTCTTGACAAACTGTGGCAAAATCTAAGGAACCCAAAACATTTACAAACTTCAAAGGTGAACTATTAAAGATTTAGTATTTACGTACAGACAAGGAGCTCTGGTAAAACAGAATATAAAATTTATAAGTATTTCTTATACTTGCTTTTTCAATGATTATGTATTAGGAAGGCAGGGTACAGCAATTTTGTTTTGATCAGAAACAACCTCTCAACCACGCAAAAAAGTAAACACTTAATAGACAAGGAAACTTGAATGTAATTCCAAGCCTTCTTTAAATAACAGATACTTCGATCATAACCTACTTCCAAAGAGGGCTAAAAAAAGTGTCAACAGTAAAAATAAAGAAAAAAGCAGAAAAAAAGCCCAAAATATATATAAGGTCCTTATATTTATGATAGCAAATAAACTGCATTCAAGCTTCTTTTAAAAAGTTACGTATTTTAAATATTTAGAATTTTTTAAATAATCATAAAAAGTGAGTTGCACTATGAGGGAAGGTATGAATTTTACCAAGCACATTTAAGAAATAGGTTTTTTAAAAAACAAAAAAAGGCCAAATGGAGGAATTAAAATTCACTGAGCCAGGATCTGTTTCTAAATTGAAAACTACATTTATATCTTGATTATTCTTTTTTTTTAAAGATTTTATTTATTATTTTTAGAGAGAGGGGAAGGGAGGGAGAAAGAGAGGGAGAGAAACATCAGTGTGTGGTTGCCTCTCACATGGGCCCCACTGGGGACCTGGCTACAACCCAGGCGTGTGCCCTGACTGGGAATTGAACTGGCGACCCTTTGGTTTGCAGCCCGCGCTCAGTCCACTGAGCCACACCAGCCAGGGCTGATTATTCTTTTTTAATACCTTGAAACAAAGACACTGTAAGAAGCAAAATTAGATATTCTAAAGCACCCTACCCATGCTAGAGTATGAAACAAATCTAAAATAGCTGTTGCTGGGTATGTTATTATTTAGTCTGCTTGAACACTGGGGTGACTAAACATTTTTTTTCAAATTTTCTGTAATTTAATTTCTTTCTCTGTCAGAATGGTATTTAATGAAATAACTATATACAGTGTGAACTTACCTCTTTTAATACCACTGTATGAATTGATTCGATTGTCTACTAATAAAACCAGGCCACAGAGAGAAGTGGAGTAAAGAGACAGCGCTGTCTGGAGTCGATGCAGTCTCACGCCGCTTCGGTGATTCCTTTTGTGCTCGCAGAAGTCCAGCACGTCTGCTCTCAGCAACCTCAGATTGTGCATGGTCTTCAGCTGAGCTCCTGGGGGGCACAGGCAACAGTCCCAGGAAGACATTCAGCTGCAAACTCCAGTATAACAGGATACAGCTCTCTATGACCAGAATTCGTATAAACCTGTGCTACAGGTAATTAAAAGTGGGCCTCGCAATCTCCTATTTTAGTAGCTAGTAATATTTCATCTTTCTATCTGCAAAAAATAACATATCAGCTAAAATAGAAAACTTGTAGCCAACAAACTATAGGCTTTCTTAGAACAGGATATTCTTCATAATTGTAAATAACATAGGTATGTTTTACTCATATGCTAGGAATTTTTCCTACATCATGAAAGGTTTCACAAGTTACCATAAATTATGACCACAAAAAATTCATACACTTACCTAAGTGAATGGTAAAACTTTCTTCTAACTTTCTCTGTTCCTCATAAATCCTTCCATTTGCTTCTACTGATTCTCTGAACTGACTTGGCTGAACTTTAATTTCTTCACTGAAATTAACAAAATTATTGATTTTTTAGGCATGTTTGTCAAGAACTTTTCTTAAAGAAAAGAAAGCTTTCTAAAGAAATGACACAAGACTAACAGCTGAAAGTAGCACTTAATTTATTCCTAAACTTATCCTGAATCTATAATGACAAG
Source organism: Macrotus californicus (assembly GCA_007922815.1). Classification (NCBI taxonomy): domain Eukaryota; kingdom Metazoa; phylum Chordata; class Mammalia; order Chiroptera; family Phyllostomidae; genus Macrotus; species Macrotus californicus. The sequence goes on along the minus strand of VMDR010034569.1, from coordinate 7,097 downwards.
TAAGATAATAAGTACCAAGAGGTTCTAAAATTCACGCTTGTTCTCTCATTTCCTCAGTTAGTAATGCATGTTATTCATTTTCAGTCACTATAATATCAATTCATATATTATCATTTAATATTTCTTAATAGCCTAAGAGAATGATTAAGTGACTAGCAATTACTTTAAAATGGCATATTTAAAAATATATAAATCATACCCTTATATAATCTAAATATACCCTTATTAGGGTTGGCTGTAGGCAAAACTAGAAAATAGGCAAAGTAATAGAAATTCAAATGAAAACTTAACACATCAAATAACGAATAACAGAAAAAGATGAAGTTCATTGGGATGTATTCACATCCTCTCTCTTTTTTTACCATTTCCTGGGTTTTGTCCCCTCCACCCCCGGCCAACATTTTCCTTCCATTAAAAATACTTCTCTCTTTGCTCTACTCTGCTCTTGGATTTCCTGAAAAGGTTTCTGTGGGGGCACTATAAATGCACAACTGTTCAATTCCAATTTCATAGTACACTGAAAATAATATAAGCCTATGATAGTCATCTATTCCCCTGACTACATTTTGGAGTTAATCCAAGCAGTCTCATTAGTCTCACTGACTTCATTAGTATACGGCTAATATAAACCTAAACATAAATTTATATTAATAAAATATCATCTGAGGATACAAAAAGTCACAAAAGAAAGGTTGTTTCCACTCTAATAAAAAAAAAAAAAAGGCCAAATACAGGGTCCAGCATAAATAATGCCCCTTTTTTATTACATAAAAATCTTTTATTACAAAATCACAAGCATATGATCTGTAACATAACAATTCCACACTCAAGCACACCATGTGACGTTTTAGGTGACACATTCAAATTGCTGTCTACCTTATGTGAGACATTCACATACCCTACCAAGTACACTCAGTGGTGTTACTTTTGCTGGACACTGTTTATAAAATTGTAACTTCTCTAGAGCCCATCAGACATTTGAGATAACAACGCACCAAGTAAACTAAATTCCAAAGTGTGACACACCCTCCCAGGAGAAACAGGACACATTTCATTTTTGGTAGAGCATGGTAGAAATGTGTTGCTGTAATGTAAGTGGGTAAGAGGAAATCAGCTAAAATTTCAACAAATTCTGAAAAGTCAAGTATAGGCTAGCATGTAAACTTATAATAGCTATGTATCCCAAGCACGAGGGGAGTTTGCATGCATTTGCAAAATCTTCATTGGACTCTACTAGGTGCTTCCAAGAAAATAATGGGGGCAGGTCAGGAGGAAAGAGCGCCACCTCCGTGGCACAGGTGGAAGTGCTGAGAATGCCCTAAGCCCAAGACCCAAGTATACAAGGCTGGCCCAAGACTGAAGGTGGACAAAGACAACAGAGACCTGTCTCCCACCCCCAACTCTAAGCCCAGCACCAAGTAACAAACAACAGTCCCCTGCTGGGGGATCAAGCAACCACACAGAGGAGACCTCAGGCTGTGGCAGGCCTGCAAAGACTACCATAAGCTAAGGATGGAGCAGAATGACAGAGAAAAACCCTCTAAAACCCAAAGCCCCACTCTAAACACAGTGGCGGCAGCTTAGAAAAGGAAGCTTGTGATGCCCCGAGGGAAAAGAACCAAACTCACCTCAAGGCTAACTAGATTTGCATGATCTCCACATTAATGGCCTATTCATTTGGATATAAATATTATTTACCTCAGTCTCTTTTCTAATACATACAAAACCCAACATTCAGAGAGAGAGATCCAAAAAGGCAAACAAACAAACAAACAAAAAAGTCACTGTAAACAGATAAAGCAATCGACAAAAGCAGAGATGACCCAGATTTTGGGACTAAAAGAGATTTTCAAATAACTATAAATAAAATGCTAAAAGATCTAGTGTAAAACAACACACAAGGGCAGAGGGCAGATAAGGAATTTAAGCAGAGAGAGAAAGCAAATGAAAGTACTAGAAATAAAACATGATATCAGACATAAACTCCTCTCACAGGCTCATCGGCAGACCAACAACTCATATTATGATGCCACCATTACCCCAAAATTAAAGCTAAGTGAAGATATTATAAGAAAACAAACTACAGACCAACATATAAAGATATGTTTATTCATTATTTTATAGCAAATAACTTATTTATTAGTATTTATATATGATATACATCATGACTTATATGTATAACTTTAACTATAAAACTTCTAGAAGGAAAGAGAAGAAAATCTTTGTAATCTTGGATTAGGCAAAGGTATCTTAGGTACGATAGAAACCATTTAAGAATTTATAAACTGTATTATATTAAAATGGAAAACTTTGCTCCTTATAAAGATACTATTAAGAAAATAAAAACACAAGCTACAGGGCGAGAGAAAATATTCATAAAACACTTATCTGATGATGAACTTGTATCCAGAATATATAAAGAACTCTCACAAGTCAATAATAAAAAACAAAAAAGAGACATAGATGAAAGATCAGCACATGAAAAAAATGTTCAACATTATTAGCCATCAGGGAAATGCAAAGCAAATCACAATAAGATACCACTTCAAAATCTGTTAGAATGGCTAAATATCTATACCAAGTGTTGACAAAGAGGTGGAACATCTGGAACCCTCATACATTGGTGGTGGGAATGGAGAAATGTTAAGAAAGTAGCCTGGCAGTTGCTTACAGAGTTAAACATACATTATCATGTGACCCAGCAGTCCCACTACTAGGTATTTACATAGGAGAAATAAAGACATATGTATATACAAGAAGTGTATACAAATGTATACAGCATTGCCAAAATCTGGAAATATGGCAAATGTCCATTACTGCGTGAATGAATAAACAACTACCATAATACTACTAAGCAATAAAGAGGAAAGAACCACTTCTCTCTGAGCAGGAGGCTGCCGCTCATTCAGACATGGCCAAAGTCCAGGCTGGAGACCTTGGTGGCAAGGAGGAGGGGCTACGCAGACAGCAAGGGGACCTGAAGGTGGGACTGTCCCAGCTGTGCACTGCCAAAGCGACAGAAGGCGCAGCTTCCAAGTTTTCTAAGATACGAGTTATTCACAAATCCACTGCCCGTGTTCTCACCAACATTCACCAGATTCAGAGAGAGAACCTCAGAAAATTTTACAAGGGCAAGAAGTACAAGCCCCTGGATCTGCAGCCCAAGAAAACATGGGCCATGTGCACTGGCTCAACGAGCGTGAAGAGAACTTGAAGACCAAGAAGCAGCTGTGGAAGGCGCGGCGGTACCCACCGTGGAAGTGCGTGGTCAAGGCCTGTGCGTCGCAGGGCCAATAACGCACAAACTGGCTCACGGAAGAAAAGAAAAAGGAAGGAACCACGCACAGATGGAACAACATGAATGAGTCTCAGAAGCATGCTAAGTGAAAGAAGCAAGACACAAACTGCTACATACAGTTTGATTCCATTTGCATGGCATCTGGGAAAATCAAAACTACAGGGACAGAAATCAGATCAGATTGCCAGGAGCTGGGCAAGGAGAAAGAAGATTAATTACAAAAGTACAAAAGGAAAAAGGTTCAAAAGAGAAATACTACATCTTGATTGCTGGGATGATTTCATGACTAATTTAAGTGTCAAAATTCATCAAAATGTAAACCTACAAGAGGTGAATTTTACTTTATGTAATGTCTCCTCCAATAGACCTTACTTTTTAAAAAAGCAAGCTGAATAACCAATGGAAGACTCGATAAAGAGAAGTCTTATAACCAAGAATTTACAGAAAAATCCACCACAAGACTGGTAGGAAGGGTGGAGATGCGAAAAGGGCTGGTCCTGCTCATACAGGAGGTGGCTGAGGTTCCATGGGATATCTCAGCTGCAGGGATTCACTCTGAGAAGTGTGTGTCCAAACACCAAGCTGAGCTGCCTAGCCCAGGGCACCAAAGTCGGGAAAAGGTGTCCACATAACATCTGTCTGCCAGGGAGAGACGGGAGTCCACTAGAGACACAGGAACCCTATCAAAGGGCTGATGCACAAAACTCCATTTGCAGCCACTGACCCTGGGCTCTGGTGGAAGGAGGTGGAACCAACTACAGTCACATGAGAAGAGTCTGGGGTTTGTGGCTATGGGAAGGGAGCTGAGGGGACAGCCACCAGGATCCTTGTGCTCAGCCATTTTCCCATACCACAGATGCCATCTTTCTCAGATAGAGCACTCCCCTCCCCGCATGTGGCATCAGCCTGGGGGAAAGGATTAGGTCCTCTCTGGACTCCCTCCTTCCTCACTGCCTGGAGCTTATGCCCAGCTGAGGAGTACAGCCAGAGACTCTTCCAGTGACTGAGCCTAACAGGATGCCAGCAGGCACAGGCAGGGGAAGGCAGATCTCATCACAATGCCTGGGGACTTTTGCTGACTATCCCGGGGCCCAGTGCTCATAAAAGCTGGCCTTGGCACACAGCTTGGTCCTTCCCATGTGCACCCAGGCCCAGCAGAGGCAGCCACAACTGTGGATCACTTGTAGCTTCAAACAGGTTGCAGAGGGCCAGTCACAGGCAGTGTCTTACATGGACCTGCATCAGAGTCCCTCCCAAGAGGCCCAGAACCAACACACCCAGTGGCCAGCTTCAGACAATATCAGAGCAGGATACAATAAGCTTCATAAGCAGCATATCCAAAGGGAGATCTCAGCAGGCACCAAACACTGCTGAGGCAAACTCCACTTGGTGTGGCCAGTACCTGCACAGCAGGTGGCATGCCATGGGTGGGGATGAGTCTCACAGCCAGCCTGAGGATTGATTCTATGCACGAACAGGCCCATGGCAATCAAGACTCAATTACAATAGGAGGGCTCACATAAACCACACATGAGACATCTGGCAGCACCCAGTTCAGGTGATAAAGGAGACTGCTCTATTGGACCCAACAGGAAACTACTATATAAGGTCACCCCACAAAGACTGGGAGTCATAGCAGATCTATCTAATACACAGAAACAAACACAGAGAGGCAGCCAAAACAGGAAGACAATGAAATGGAAGGTCCCAAATGAAAGAACAGAAGAAATCTCCAGAAAAAGAGCTAAATGACATAGAGGCAAGAAATTTATCAGATATAGAGTTCCAAGTAATGGTCACAAGGATGCTCAACAGCATGAAAAAGGACACAGAAACCATAAGAAGGGACCAATCAGAAATGAAGAATATAATATCTGAAGTAAAGAATACACTGGAAGGAATAAACAGGAGTTTGGATGAAGTGATTTGGAGAACAAGGTAGAAAAAAAAAACACCCAATGAGAGCAACAAAAAGAAAAAAGAATTTTAAAAAATGGGGACAGTTCAGGAACATTTGGACAACATAAAGTGTAACAATATCCGCATCATAGCGGTACCAGAAGAAGAAGAAAGAGCTAGGGATTGAGAAACTATTTGAAGAAATAATGAAAGAAAACTTCCCTAATCTTGTGAAGGAAAAAGACACAAAAGTACAGGAAGTGCAGAGTCTCAAAGAAGATGGACACAAATAAGCCCACACCAAGACACATCATAATTAAAATGCAAAAGGTCAAAGACAAAGAGAGACTCTTAAAAGCTGCGAGAGAGAGACAGTTACCTGCAGTGGAGCTCCTGTAAGACTGTCAGCTGATTATTCAACAGCAACATTTCAGGCCAGAGGGATTGGCAGGATATATTCACAGTGATGAAAAGCAGAGACCTCCAACAAAAACCACTTTATTCAGCAAGGCTATCACTTACAATGGAAGGAGGAATAAAGAGCTTCCCAGACATGGAAAAGTGCGAGGAGTTTGCTACCACCAACCCGGTGTGACAAGGGAGGTTAAAGAGCCTGCTTTAAGGAGGAGGGGGAACACAGGTGGCAGTACAGAGGACCACGGTTAAATGAGTAAGTGGCAATGAGTATGTACCCATCACTGACCACTTTAAGTGGGAAAGGCTTACCTGCACCAATCACAAGACACAGGGTAGCTGAATGGATAAGAAAACAAGACCTGCATATATGCCGTCTACAAGAGACCCACCACAGAACAAAAGATAGATACAGACTAAAAGTAAAGGGATAGAAAAAGATATTTCATGCAAATGGAAATGGAAAAAAAAAGCTGAAATAGCAGTAGCAATACTTGTATCTGACAAAACAGACTTTAAAACAAAGGCTATTGTGAGAGACACAGGAGGACACAACAAAACGATAAAGGGAGCAATCTAACAAGAGGATATAACCCTTGTAAACACTTATGCACCCAACACAGGAGCATCTAAACATGTAAAGCAAATCCTGATGGACATAAAGAGAGAGACTGACAGTAATACAGTCATAGTTGGGGATTTTAACACCCCACTGACATCAATAGATAGATCTTCCAGAAAGAAAATCAACAAGTAAACAGCGGCCTTAAATGATACATTAGAGCAATGGATTTGATATTTTCAGAGCATTTTACCCCAAAACAGCAGAATATACATTGTTTTCGAGCACACATGAAACATCTTCTAGGCTAGACCACATGTTAGGATACAGATCAAGTCTCAACAAAGTTAAGAAGACCTAAATCATACCAAGCATCTTCTCTGACCATGACGGTTGACACTAGAAATCAATCAAAGAAAAAAACTGAAAAACACATAAAGACACAAAGACTAAATAACATGTTACAAAACAAGGAATGGGACAACTAAGAGATCAAGGAAGAAATCAAAAGATACCTTGAAACAAATGAAAATGAATATATAAGAATGCAAAATTTACTGGACACACCGAAAGCAATCCTAACTGGAAAACTCACAGCAGTACAGACCTATCTCAAGAAACAAGAAAAATCTCAAATAAACAACCTAACTTTACACTTAAAGAAACCTGAAAAAGAAAAAGAACTTGAAAAAGAACAAACAAAGTTGAAAGTGAGTAGAAAGGAAATAATAAAGATCAGACCAGAAATAAATAAAATAGAAACTAAAGAACAATACAAAAGATCCAGTAAAAAAAACCAAGAGCCAGTTCTTTGAAAAGACAAACAAGATTGATAAACTTTTAACCAGACTCATCAAGAAAAAAGGAGAGAAGACCCAAATAAATAAAATCAGAAATGAAAAAAGAAAAGTAACAACTGATACC
>VMDR010034568.1:0-11021 GCA_007922815.1 Macrotus californicus | reverse complement strand
TACAACCTTTTTTAAAATTCAGTCTAATGTGTTTTGGCCTTCTGTGTCCATCAAAATATGAGACCAAGCACATTAGTAATAATAGCTTAATTTTGTGATAAACATTGTTTCTACATGAAGTTTAGTAATAATTAGTAATAATAGCTGAAGTTTGCACTAAACATTGTTTCTAAAAATACCCTAAATGTTTATACTTCCCTTAAAAGAGCCATGAAGGTGTGTGACAATGATGTGACAATGAAGTCAGAAGTATTTCTAGAAACTCAATACTTCAATTCTTTACCCAGTGCTCTTGCCGGCATACCACAGCCTGTCTTTAAGTATGGCATGCCAAATGTCCTCAAAAATGACACTTTCCAACTTTGATGATGGGTTATCATCATGGGACACTCTGATTGCATTTTGTGGGTAGTTGTGTTACCTAGCTTCCCTTTTCCTTTTAAGAAGGGGAACAGTGCACAGTACATGTATTTTTTTCTGTGTCACTCTTTGGGCTTCATTTGCTTCAACTACAAAGTCTATCAGCCTGCCATAGTTGCAAGTGCCATTGCCTTGTACAAATCCTTCACTTGGCCTCCTAAATACTTGGTGAATCTGTGTTGTGCTGTTAAATGGGTCACTGTCTTTTAACCTGGGTTCCCCTTTTCTTTTTAGACCTTGAATTCGGTCACCCCTCGACTACAAGCTGAAGACTGCAGTATAGCATGCCTGCCAAGGAACCATGACAAGAATCGCTTCATGGACATGCTGCCACCTGACAGATGCCTGCCTTTTTTAATTACAATTGATGGAGAGAGTAGTAACTACATCAATGCCGCTCTTATGGATGTAAGACACTGCTTTCTTTGTTAGTGTAAAGTGTCATGAAAAGCTACATAGTGCAATGAAAATGAACACTGGCTAGCTTTCTGTCCAAGAAAATTAAAATGGCCTATAAAGGAAAATTGGAAATGTTCAATGAAATACAAAATTTTGAGGATGATTTTGAGTTTCCCTTATAGGGATTCTTAGGAATTATAAGTTTTAGGCTTTATTGTAAATTGGGAACTTGATTGTCAATTATTATATTCGGAACAGGAAATATCTTCAGGGGAGAGTTTTTATCTTAATTATTTTCAGAAAAGAAAATCATGTTATCTACTTTAAATACAGTTAAGAAGGAATTAAAAAAAACCGCAGAATGCCGTATCTTTCTGAATTTGTATTAATTAGGGAAAATATTCTCTCTGATATTTACTGTGTCAGTAATTTAGAACTGACTTGTTCTGTTGGCCCTTAGTTAATAGATACCATTTATAAGTAACTAGAGAAGACAGAGAAGATATCATGTTAATATATCTATCCTAAAGAAAGAACTGACTTGCCCCACACCACTCTTCATAAGCTGTGGATGGAAAAGCATGTACTCAGCATATTAGCATCCCATAGACAGAACAACATGGAAAGAAAGAGAGTTTTAAACAATGGCTTTAACCACCTTGCTTTGTAAAGGGTGCTTTGCTTTGGGAAGAAGTAAGAAGGCCACCAAGGTTCAGAATCCTTTTAAACAGTTTTGTCACCTTCTTTTGTAAACATTTCTAGTTTCTGCCTTTTGGCCTTTAGAACCATAGCAAGGAGAAATTAGAAGTCAGAGATCATTCCTTTGTGAATAATAATGAAGCTTTCTAAGTTGTTGCTCTTATTGTGTCCTTCAAAATTAGCTTCTGAAAAACCCATTCTACTTCTAGGACTAGTCTTTTAGCCAGTTTACTTTGTTTTTGTTTAGTCTACAGAGCAGAATATCCTAAAGGCAAGCTCCAGTGGCAAGTTCCTATCCTGGCTGTGACCAGAGTTCTGCTCATGTATTAATTATTATCACATTGGATTCTCATTGTACCATTTCTTCTCATTTTAGTTTTCTGGAGAGGCAAATATACTAAATACAGAGAGAAAATATTCAAGACCTTTCAATTCTGAGTCTAGATTTGAAATGAAAAAAGAATGTGTGAAAAGGGAAGAAGGAAAGCTATTGATGCCTTTCAGTTTTGTCTTTGGCATCTCTGAAATTTTTCTCGATTTCCAGGCTGTTTTCTAGTTAATTTGAAGACTGAACCTTGTACTTTCCCTGGTTCTACTCTCTGCTTAATTCCCTATGAGTCAACAAATACATTTCATAGTGGCCACTGCCCTGTGGATTTAGGAGTATAGTTGGGGCTTCAGAAAAGTAAGGTTTGATTTGGCTTACAAGAGCAGGGTATGGTTTGGTCAGTCAATGGTGCTTCCTTCCTTTCCCCCTCGGTCCCCACCATGAGTGCTATACACCCTTTCGCCATGCCTGTGAAGGATTAGGAGCTAAGGCCAAGGATTCAGAAATCTTTGGTGTCTTCCCTATCCTCTTCCTCATCCATCTCCCCTCTCCTCTAGTCAAAAAGATGAGCCAACAGCTATCAGCCTCTTTTACTTACCTTCCCATGGAGCAGACATTTCATTGAAAGGAAAGCTTGCTGCTTTTTTCTGATCCTTTCCCATGAGACTTCATGCTTTCTTAGGAGGCCCTCCCTCCAGCTACAGGTGAAGCTCTGTAAAACATTGAGGTCATTTAGAAGTAACCAGGTAAATAACCGTCTACTCACATTTACCCTCAAGTCCTCCATGGAGTGAAATGCTATGGTTAGCAGCATTTCCAAAATAGTAGTGGGATCAATGAATTTGAAGGGTTGGTTTTTACACTGAATGTTAAGACACTTACAGAACTTAAAGAGTAGTGTGATACAAATGAGTTAGGAGATCACCAAAAATTTTTATCAGCATTCATGAAATCTATCCCAGGTAACTATCTAGTTCTTTGTTTTATGAATCGTTAGTTTAAGTTATTAAATGTATATATTTAAATTATTAATGAATACATTATGTTATTAAGTAACTTCAGTCATTACATATATAGATTTCTATTTCAGTGTAGAACATTGATCTGTAGAACTCTAGAGATCCAGGCTAGATGAGCATTTATTGCCTTTATTAGCCCCTCCTTCTAACCCCTAAAAGACATACTGTATTGTGTCCCAAGGAAGGGTCACTTGGCAAACTAGGACCCATTTCCTCTTAGGTGGAGCAAAGGAGTGTACTGGTTTTATTCTTTGGTACTTGAAAAACCTTAAATGATCAAAAATATGGTCATGCTTATTGGTATACATTAAAAATACCCAAAAAACAAAGGGAAATGGATTATCTATGAGATGTACAAAATGTGCTTATAATATCCAGATAATGTGAGAGCACATGATTCTGAAGTATATGTGGATTTTCTTATTTGGAGTGGAGGGGAACCAAGCAGTTACATGTATTACAGATTGACAGATGATTGATAGAGAGGTACCTACATACACTCACCCCAGAGGCTTTACCTTCAGCCTCTTAGGCTAACTGATTACCTTTGGGAAACTGAAACAGCGTGATAGGCACCTCATGGAGGATCTTAACCTCAAGAAGTTCTTTAGTTTCTTCTTTTCTATTTTTATTGTATTTACTCTTCTCAGTAAAATAAAACTAAAATTCCTTACTTGATTTACTGTTTAGACATCAAAGTCTTACCATCAGACTGACTAATTACTAGTTCCAGTACATTTCAGTGGTTCAGATCTGTTATTCTGTGCCTTGTAGAACAATCTGGCTCCATCTCCGTGTGAAGCTATTACATTTTACTGGTTCTACATTGAAGTGCATTGAATCTGCTTTTACAACTGATCGTACATTTTAAGTTCTTATGTTTTCCCTTCTACATCGTTTCTTCACAGAGCTACAGGCAACCAGCTGCTTTCATCATCACACAATACCCTCTGCCAAACACTGTGAAGGACTTCTGGAGATTAGTGTATGACTATGGTTGTACTTCCATTGTGATGTTAAATGAAGTCGACTTGTCCCAGGTTAGTGGCTATGGGTTGCCTTTGTGTATTTGTACATAACTTAATAGCATAGTAATAAAATGCTTTATAGTACCCTAATTAGAAAAAAATCACACTCTTTTTCTCTCAAAACACTCATCTTCTAGGGCTGCCCTCAGTACTGGCCAGAAGAAGGGATGCTGCGATACGGCCCAATCCAAGTGGAATGCATGTCATGTTCAATGGATTGTGATGTGATAAACCGGATTTTTAGGATATGCAATCTAACAAGAGTAAGTCATTATTTAATTATTCTAACTGAGTTGATCCGGAATAGGTGGATCATACCATGATGGAGTATAATTCCATTCAGACAACATGGAGAGTAGAATTAATAAGCATTACATAATCAGTCCCCAAAATAGTAATCATCTTATACCTTAGTACTAGAACAAAATGCAGTATGAAAACAGGAAAGCACAAATGCTGGAAGCTACTGTTTTCTGGTCTATTACTAGACTAAAGTATTGCATCTGAAAATCTAGATTCAGATGCACTGGCTTAATTGAGTTTGATTAGTTTACCTGGCTCCTGAGCACATGTAGACATACCTCCAGGTTGACTGCACATTTTGTTAGTATTACATCCAGCTCAGAGAAGGCATGCAGTAAAAAGTAATAATATAATAATAATAGTAATGACAAAGAAGGTTTACCTCCCATGGAAAGGCTACGTTAGTAGAGGTTCCATGTCACTATTCCAAGTCCTGTGTATAAGGAGGAACCCCAAGCATGAAGAAGGTAAATCACAAACATCACTAATTCCCCTCCTGCCTACAATTGTGTCTTTCCAAATGTCCCAACATCTCCCTCTTCCCAGATCTATGGATAGAACCAGAGCTCTACCACTGTGCCCTTTCCCAAGAACAAAGTAGCAGCTTTCCCTGACTATTCATGTGCTTTGTGGGGGGAACAAATGTTTGGGGTTTCTCCTTTTAAAAAAAGGAAGTATTAATAAAAACTTTAGATTATGTAACCAAATAACAAGCAGAATTTGAAAATAAAACATTAGTAACTTCCATTAAATATCTCTCCTTTTTTTAAAAGAAAAATTGCTCTATATTTCAGAGCAGCAGCCCTATGTACGTCTATTATTTTAATTGGTGATTTGGATGATCATATTCCATTGTTTTCATATCAAAACGGCTGTATGTGTTTCTGCTTAATAAGTCTATATGTATATAACTATAAACAGAGGATAAAATCCTATCCAATTCTATTACTCATTTTCGTGGAGAAAAAGATAAATTCAATCATGTCATAATATTCATGGATATCTTAGATGTAAATTTAAATGAAATCTCATTATATCTGCACATCTGTTACATTATCGTTCTAGTAATGTTATAACTGGAAACCATAGCTGCTAAACTAAGAAAGTAAGACTTGTCTCTTAATTGAGCTGTTTATATGAAAAATATTTTAGAAACAGGAACTGAAATCGGTGTTACATTTTTTGTCAGCATATTTGTTTGCTTATTCTTCAATATTTGTTGTTCTAGGTCTTAATAGTACAGGATTATTTTTCTGTTTTCTATCTCATTATTTAATGCCATTCACTTCATCAAAAATGTAGTATATGCATCAACAAGCAGTTGAGTGTTATACTAGGTAGGTCGGAGTCCTACCAAAAGATGCATGAGCCCTCCTTGCCTAACGGAGCTTCACATCTGATGCTTTACAATACGACTTACTCATGAATTGCATATTCTTCCTTCACATTTTTATTTGAGGGTTTAAGGTTTTGATTCACTCATTCAACGAAACTCTGAAAATTATTTTGCTAGGTTCAAGTGGTACAGAGTTAAGGGGGGAAAGAAAGAGAAACTTTCTTGTCCTTAAAGAATTTATATTTCATCAGGGAAGACAAGCATTAAACAACAAATTAAATAATCATTTATTTACAGATATGAATAATTTTATAGAGAAAGTACAGAATACAAAGTGTTTGGGTGATCTGACACAGTTGGGTGATCAGGGAAGATTTCTTTGAGGCACTGATGATTAAGCCAAAATTTGAAGAACCAGTAGAAGCTCTTTGGGGGTGGGAGAGCCGATTATCTTGGTTTACACAGGACAGAGATTTTCGGGACACATGAGTTTTAGTGCTAAGACCCAGGCAAACCCAAGGCAAGCTGGTCACTACTTGAAACTGAGAAGGGCAAGCGAGAAGGAAATGTCCGGGCAAAGGGGGTGTATGTGCAGAGTCCCCGAGGCAAGATTAAAAGAAGGCTGATGTGCCTGAAACTTGAATGGTCTGTTGGAGTAAAGGGGAGGTTGAAGGAGAAGGTGGAGCCAGATCACGGAAGGGTTTTTAAGCCGTGAAAGTAATTTGAATTTTATGCTAAGATCATTTGAAAAGCATTAAAGCAAAAGAATGACAAGATCAAATTTGCATTTCAAAATAATCACGATGCCTGCAGTAAGAGAGATTTGGAAAGAGATCAAAGTGTGTTCCAGGAGATCAACTGGGAGGGAATTATCATAACCTGTGATTGGGAGTGCACTGATGTCAGCGGTGATAAAGAAGAGATGACTTTGAAAGTTCTTTAAGAAGTATACACATAGCAATTGATTATTGGATGGGGCTCTGAGGGAGAAGCTTGTATAAAGGATCATTTTCAGGTTTCCTGCTACTGTAACTTAGAATGTTTCTGCCCTGGCATGAATATATTTAGGACTTACAGACTCGATCCAGTGTAAATGCCATTTATATCATGGTATATCCATGGTCTATTGGTTAAGGACTTTTTTTTTAAAGATTTTATTTATTTTATTTTTAGAGAAAGGGGAAGGGAGGGAAACATCAATATGTGGTTGCTTCTCACGTGGCCCCCTCCGGGGACCTGGCCTGCAACCCAGGCATGTGCCCTGACTGGGAATCAAACCGGCGACCCTTTGGCTGGCAGCCCATGCTCAATCCATTGAGCTACTCCAACCAGGGCTGGTAAGGACTTTTTGCTTTTTATTTCAATGTCTAGTCCCTGCTTACATACAAATACTTTTTCCTCCACAGCCACAAGAAGGTTATCTGATGGTACAGCAGTTTCAGTATCTAGGATGGGCTTCTCATCGAGAAGTGCCTGGCTCTAAACGGTCATTTTTGAAGCTGATACTGCAGGTGGAAAAATGGCAGGAGGAATGCGAGGAAGGAGAGGGCCGCACAATCATCCACTGCCTGTGAGTACTGAAGTGGCTGGCCTGGCCAGGGAGCCTTGGCTGGCGCCCATGCCCTCCTTAGCCTTCCCCTTCTCCATGCTAAAGCGTACCTGACTCACATCTTAGCTTAGCTAAGCTCCATAGGTCTTCCTGTCTCATAATCCTATAATTAACTACTAGCTAACTTTAATTTTCATGTTTTTAAAAATTGATTATTACATAGCTTTTATATAATTTTAAATAAACTCTTGAACACTACTCCGAACCACTTTTCTGATTTACACCGTTTGGAAGTCTATCACAATCTCAGAGAATCTAGGTTGGCAAGCTATGCCTGTACTTATTCCTAAGCACAAGCTACTGAGCTAACATCTTCCTCCAGTGTCCTTTCTCTTGGCCCCGTACACATACAGGCACACATCTGAAGCAAAATTAAGATACAACTAAAAACAAAATTAAAAGATCATGCTTTCTTTTCCAAACATGTATCTTTGTGTGACCTATCGTCCCCAAAAGCTTCAGCCTAAAATGCCTTTGGCTTTCCTTGGCTTTAGAAATGGTGGTGGGCGAAGTGGCATGTTCTGTGCCATCGGCATTGTTGTGGAAATGGTGAAGCGGCAAAACGTCGTCGATGTGTTCCACGCGGTCAAGACACTGAGGAACAGTAAGCCCAACGTGGTGGAAGCCCCGGTGAGTCTATCTTCCAGACAGGCGGGAGCGTAGACCTTCGTCCGTCGCTTACCTTCTTGTGATTGGTTTCAGGCACACACAGGCAAGGAGATGTGCAGATCTGCCTTTGCGTGGACTTTTCTCCGTATTTGAGGAAGTACTGAGCAGCCCCTCTACCCAAAGAAACTTAACCACATGTCACAGAAGCTGCCAATGATAAAGAAAACAATTTCCATTAAATTTGGAAAATGTATAGGAATTTGTTTTTCTATTATGGATATAAATGTTGGCTAAAATGACATTTGGGGAAGTGGTTCTATAATAAGAATAAATTTGCTATCTAGGCATTATTGTTTATTTTTAATTTCTTAAAGTATATTGAGTTTACTGATAAAACTAATCTGGATATACTCAGGACTTTAGATACCGATGTTTTTAAAGGGCAACTGCAACTTTTATAATTCTTTACTGCTGGTCAAAGTATACATTTTTTAACTGTCATCATTGACAATTTGCAGCTTTTACCAATTATAGAGAGTAGTTCATATGATGCTACCTGACTTTACCAGAGCTCATAAAATCAGAACGTAGCTTACCAGATACAAGCAGATGTATATGTGTGTGTGGAGGTGGAGCTGGGTGAAGCTGTACAAAGGGTAAGAAAGCAAGCTGAACTTCTCTAGCACATTTCACTTCTAAGGAGAGATGTCTGTGGGTTACACACATGTGCGTGGTGGGATGGAGCCAGGAGCACCTGTGTAGTTTGTGTTCACAGAAAAGTAAACCAGAAAAACTGAGGCTGCTTGCCCTGCGTTTATCAAGATTATCAGATAACCAAAGTGAGCAATTCAATAAACCTTGAAGCATTTTTACCACTTCCTGCTCTTGGATTGTTCACACAAGGGGTGCATTGCTTCCTGAGACTACATCTGAAGAGTTACATTCATACTCTTTCACTTTCAAGGGTGATAACAGACTTTTTCACCTTCTACAAGTGCTCCAACCCCCTCTGCTCCACTGCATCCCTTCAGTGACTGCAGTTGTCCAAACAAGGGATGGTGGCTTTGACTGGGGTGTTGGCAATGGAGATGGAGAAAGGGGGATTGAGGAATTTTTGAGGTAGAACTCTTAAGTTCTTTGAAAAGCAAATGGGGAGTGGTTATGTCTTTAAACTCTTTGCAGTCTGAAGATTTCTAAATGTGAGCTCTGCCTCTATCTCTCTGACCAAGTCTTCTTAAAATCATTAATGGGGTTACTTATGAACTCAGAATTCAAATTTTTCCTCCAAATTTCACTGTGATTTTTCACCATTACTTAAAAAAAATAATTCTATGGTTACACTCTGCCATTCTAAAATCTTCCAAAAAGTTACTATTGACTTTTAATTCGTATCCAGTGAATCGTGACAGAACTCCCCACCCTCTGATTTGTGTTTCATCATGGGTAATGATTAGTTTAATGTGCTGTTGACTTGTACCGACAAGTTTGGTAAGGAAATTTAGAGTGTAAAATAAATTGCTGGAGACTGATTAAAAAGACATAACTGCTTTCAAGTACTTTTTGTTTCTTCAGATGCACTTGCTACAGTAGCAGGCTAATTTAAATCACATCTACTTGATAATTAAGGTGGGGTTGATACAGACCTCTTGGGGACAGTTTCTATTACCCTAGTTTGTTGCTGGAGACACCTGGAAGTTCGTGTTAGAAATAATATGAGTTCTGCATTATTCTCCATTTCAGCCTGAATTTATCTACTTGGATTGAATTGGAAAGTTTTTGATGAGTTACATGTTGTAAGTCATAATTAGTAATACAGTCTCTGAATTTTTTTCAAATTCTGAATAAACAACACATAGATGGACTTAGAGGAAAGGCAGTTTAAACTCAAAATTTTTATTGCTAACAAAATTATCTTAAATATATCAAGGCAGCAGAAATAAAGTTACAGATGTAAATAAGCTCAAAAAAATTTAAGAACCACTAACCAATGTCAAAAATTTATTTGAATACCCTGATGGACCACAAACTGTCAAAAATTAAGACTTTGAAATTGTAAAGTGGTGGTTGGAAATGACTGGCTTCTTTTTTTCTGCTAGGGGAATGTCTAAAATGTGGAGAAGAATATTTGCATGTGTTCGCTGTGGCATTATTTGATAATAGAAGAAAATAAATGCAATCTAATAGACAAGCAATCCATCTGTCAGACTTTTATATAGGATTAAAAGATGTGTTAACATGGGGGAAAGGTGCATAATGTTACACAAAAGACAATGAAATATAAAATTATATCTTCATATATGCATGCAAGTATATTTATTCTAAAGTAATTATTATTTCAACCATGCATTAAAAAGGACTGAAGCAAAACTAAGGCAGTATATTAATAATTTTATTTTCTGATGATAGAGTTATAGAAAATCTGCTTATGAGTCTTCATATTTTTCTATATTGGAAAAATTGTCTGTCATGATCCGGTATTACTATTATAATCAGCTTTAAAAATATGGGAATTTTTTATTTGAAAGAAACTATAAGGCAAAGACAACATATCTTTTTACATCATCTGTTTTTCTTAAACAGCAATCATTAGACTGAAATATAAAATACATATCCCAGATATTCAACTTATATGTAGAAAAAGTAATTTGTCATTCTTGAATAATCTAAATTGTTTGCTGAGTGTTCATGGGGTAGCTGTTATTCACCATGAGTCTCTTTGTTCTTAACTTTCCCCAACTCTTTTGTGTTAACGCCTTTCAGGAGCAGTACCGTTTCTGCTACGATGTAGCTTTGGAGTACCTGGAATCGTCTTAGTAGGATGAGACTTCAGCATCCACACAAAAACTTGTTCATCTGTTGAGCCAGCAGCTGCTGTACCTGATACACCTGTGCAGAAAGATTTTAATGTGGGGGGTGGGCGACTTTTACATTCGAGAGGTAAAAGTATTTTTCTTATGAAGTTGTGTATCTTAATAAAAAGGACTCAATTAATTTCTATTACTGTATGAAAGCATCGACATTTCGTGCCACATATACTATATTTAATAAGAACCGGATTCAGATGAGAACTTATCAGTGTTTGTACAGTGAATATGCAGCCTTTTCTCTCCTGGTTTTGGTAGAGCAGCCACCACATGTTGCATGAATTAATACTTTCTATGTGGTATTTTTCTCCCTTTTTTAGACAAGAGATGTTAAGTCTTTAAAGAAAGAAGAAAGAAAAGCTGTGCGAAGTCATAGTAAAGTTCATTTTTTATATGTTTCAAGTGTA